>CAUYSK010020815.1:0-15965 GCA_963575035.1 Avahi laniger
ATTTTATTTTTAAAGATAGTATTTATTGTCCTTAAGGTTTATGATTCGTTTTTTTTTTTTTTTTTTTTTTTTTGATACAGAGTATCAATCTGTTGCCTGGGCGAGAGTGAGTGCCGTGGCGTCAGCCTAGCTCACAGCAACCTCAAACTCCTGGGCTCAAGCAATCCTACTGCCTCAGCCTCCCAAGTAGCTGGGACTACAGGCATGAGCCACCATGCCCGGCTAGTTTTTTCTATATTTTTAGTTGTCCGATTAATTTCTTTCTATTTTTTTAGTAGAGACGGGATCTCACCCTTGCTCAGGCTGGTTTCGAACTCCTGAGCTCAAACAATCCGCCTGCCTCAGCCTCCCAGAGTGCTAGGATTACAGGCGTGAGCCACCGCGCCCGGCCTAAGGTTTATGATTCTTAAGGTTAAGACCTCCAGATCTTACAAATCTTTTGTTAGATTTGCTCCTGGGTATCTTATTATTATTATTTTTAAATAGGGTATTTATTATTATTAACATATTTGCTTATGAGTTCCTTATATATTTTGAATATTAACTCTTTATCAGATGCATGCTTTAAAATATTTCCTCCCATTCCCTAAGTTGCCTTTCCACTGAATAATATTTCCCAGCTCTCTCTCAAATGTCTTAAAAAACTTCCTGAAATATTTTTCATGTGACCCTATTCAATTTATTCTGTTGATTTTGCCTGAAAATGCATTTATATATGCTAATATTCTCTAATAGCTAATATGCTTCTAATGATAACTTTTTCCCTCCGTATGTGGAGTGAAAACCCATCGTCAGGCCTTCGGTGTTGCACAGGGTCTCACACCTTATTTCCACCCAGCTCTACCCCATCTCCACCCCACGCACAGGCTTTTCCTTTTTACTAAAGTGTTCTTCTGGCCACATTAATTCCAGGGAAAGTTTCACTCATTAGATTGAAAATTACGTGCTCACGGAAGCTTTCCAGTATTTCCAGATTCTATTTTTTGAAATTTTGATAATTTAGGGGTACACGTGGTTTCTGTTTCATGGATGAATTGTATAGTGGTGAATGGGTACTTTATTTTTTTGTTGCAATTGTGGATGATATGTATTTTAAAACTATGTCTCCTAAATCTAATTGCTTTTTTCCTCTATAGGAAAAGATATCTTTCTCCTTCCCTCTTAGATATTGTTTTTAAAATCTAGCAACTTTGTTAAATCTCTTCTTCTAACATTTTATTAAATATTTGTATATTTGGGGGTTTTCTAGGTAAATAAACATATAATCCATGAATGATGCACATTTCTTCCCTTCCAGTCTTTATACATTTTACTTCATTTTCTTATCTCACTGCACTGGCTCAGACTATGGGTTTGGCTCTGAAGAGAAAGCAGTGGGAGAGAGGATCTTTGTCTTTTAGTATTTTAAAGGTAATGCTCATTTTTCCCATTAAGAATAAAGTTTTCTATAGGCTTTGGGTAAATAACTTTTATTATTTAAGAAATTTCCCTTCTATTCTTAGTTTGCTCAGAGTTTTTTTTTTTAAATCACGTGTAAGTGGTAAATCACTTCGAATACTCCTTCTGTGTCTATTGAAAAGATAGTTAATAATAGTGTATTGTCCATTTCAAAATTGCTGAGTGTAAATATCAAATGTTTTCACCACAAGAAATGATACGCGTTTGAGGTGATGGATATGTTAATTAGCTTGATTTAATTGTTTCACGTTGTATTTATAAGTCATAACATCAGTTTGTACCTCATAAACACATACAATTATAAACTGTCAATTTATAATAAAATAGAAAAAAATTTAAAGAAGAAAAAAATAATGTTTTCCTCTGTTAGTTTGTTCATATGATGAATATATTTATAGACTTATAATACTAAAACCTTTTTGCATGACATGGCCTGAGTTATAAATTAAAAAAGAAACAAATAACAAAAGGAAACCTCTTTGCAGTTTTAGGATACGCCCAACGAGGCCACAGTGTATTATCATTTTCATGTGCTGCTGAATTCAGGTTATTATTATCTTGTTTAGGACTTTGGAGTCTATGTCCCTGGGTAAAATTGGCCTATAATTTTCCTTTCTCACACTCTTCTTGTTGGAATCAAGGTTATGCTGTCCTCGTGGAGTGGGCTGGGAAGTACGCTGTCTTTTTCTGTTCTTTGTCAGAGTTCTTATAAGTTGGAATGATCTGTTTCGTGACATAGAATTGTTCAGAGTATTTGCTTTCTTTCTGTTTATTTATTTATTTTTTTCTTTTTCAGGCCAACCACGAGCAAGGATACTTTCTATCTTTCTAATATCTTCAGGATCTATAAATTTGTTCCTTAAAAAATTTTTAATAAGTTTTTGGTGACTTCTTTTATTTTTTATCAGTCTTGCCAGAGGTTTGTCTTTATTCGTCTTTTCAAGAAAGCAATTTTTTATTTTGTTATATGTGTTTTTTTAACCACCTCTTTGCTCTGATTTAATTATTTTTTCTTCTTAGCTTTATTATTATTTCCTTTGGGTTTATTCTGTGGTTCTTTTTTTTTCTTCTTCTTCATCTTTTATTTTTTTTTGAGACAGGTCTTGCTCTGTTGCCCAGGCTGGAGTGCAGTGGCACAATCGTAGCTCACTGCAGTCTCGAACTCCTGGACTCAAATGATTCTCAGCCTTGGAGTAGCTGGGACTACAGGTGCTCACCGCTGTGCCTGGCTAATTTTTTAATTTTAATTTTTTGTAGAGACGGCATCTCACTATGTTACCCAAGCTAGTCTCAGACTCCTGGGCTCAAGTGATCCTCCTGCCTTGGTCTCCCAGAGTGCTGGCATTACAGGTGTGAGCCACCGTGCTCAGCCTCTATGGTTCTTTTTATAACTTCTTACGCTGGGGCTTAGCTATTAATTTTTTGGCTAAACTTTCAAGGATCTATATTTACTTAGAAGTGCTACTTCAGCTCTATCTCATAGTTTTGTTAAACACTATTTTGATTACCATTCTGTTTTAAATGTTTTAAAATTTCCAGTATGATTTCTTTTTGACTTACAAATTACTTAGAAGAAAGCTTTAAAATTTCCAAGTGTATGTGAATTTTAAATTTATCCATTTCTTCCTGAGTTCTGATTTAAATGTGTTGCAGAGAACATGATGTGTAGGATGATGATTCTTTGAAATTGAGACTTGTTTTTTATAACCTAAATTAAAAAATTAAAATAGTTTTTAAAAATGTGTGCTCGAGAAGTTTAGTCTCTAGTTAT
The DNA here is from genome assembly GCA_963575035.1 of Avahi laniger. Lineage (NCBI taxonomy): Eukaryota > Metazoa > Chordata > Mammalia > Primates > Indriidae > Avahi > Avahi laniger. Next base: position 3,230 of record CAUYSK010020815.1, read on the forward strand.
TGCATGCAGAGTTCTATACACTTCCATTTGAATGTTGGTTGTTATATTAATATATTGTTCAATTCCTCTATAACTAATTTTCTGTCTGCTTGAACTGCTAGTCACCAAGAAGTGATCTACTCCCATGAGAGTGGGTTTTTCTCTTTTCCGTTGCAGTCTTATTAATTGTTGAGTTCTAATTTTTGAGGCTATTTTATTGGTACATGCAGATTTAGAATAGTTATGTCTTTCAGAAAAAGTAAACTTTTAATCTTTATGTACCGAACTTTCCTATCCCTTTTAAGATGCGTTGCATCTTAAAGTCTGTTTTTCTGATTTAGTGAAGCTGTCCTAGCTTTCTTTTCTTTTCTTTTTTTTTTGAGAGAGGGTCTTGCTCTGTTGCCCAGGCTAGAGCGCAGTGGCGTCATCATTAGCTCACAGCAACCTCAAACTCCTGGGCTCAAGCGATCCTCCTGCCTCAGCCCCCGAGTAGCTGGGACTACAGGCGCATGCCAGAACGTCTGGCTAATTTTTCTATTTTTAGTATAGACAGGGTCTTGCTCTTGCTCAGGCTGGTCTCAAACTCCTAGCCTCAAGCAAGCCTCCCGCCTTGGTCTCTCAGAGTGCTAGGATTATAGGCGTGAGTCACCTGCACCCGCCCCCAGCGTGCTTTTGATTAGGGTTCGTATGGTCTTTTAACTTATCTCCTTGTGTTCTAAATGTGTCCCTGTACACGGCAAAGAGTTGGATTTAAAAAGAATACAACCTAACAATCTGCTTGTAAATGGCACATTTAGACATTTTAAGTTTATTGTGATTATTGATGTATCTTATTTTTATTATCTTTCTTATCCTGTTTTCCTCCTTTTCTTACACTTTCTTGCTCCTGCTGCCTTTGGATTTACTGAGTTTATTTTCTTACTCTACCCTTTCTTCCCTCCTTTATTGATTTGGAATCTACGTTACTTCCATATTTCTGATGGTTGCATTTGAAATCCTAGCCTGTACACCTAAAGAAGTCTCAGGTTATTAGTATCTCAAACTCTTTCCCAAATAATACAAGGACCTTTGAACCCTTCACTTTGATCTTCTACAGATTTACATACTTTCTTCTCGGCGCGGTATTTGAGTCCTTTCCTTTCTGTCCCCGCGTCTTGTCATTATTTTATATAATGTCTGTATACAGTTATTTACACGTTTATCAATTTCTTCGCTTACATTCCTTCTTGCATCCCAGTCCTTCCTTCTAGAATAATTTCCCTTTTTCTTGTAGCACATCCTTCAGCTGTTCCTTTAGTAAAGATCTGTTGTCGGCAAATACTTTTTGTTTTTCTTGATCTGAAAAAAAATCTAGGTATTTCCATTTCACCGTCAGCCTTGGAAGACAGTTTTGCTAAGTTCACAGTTCTGGGTTGTCAGTTATTTTCTCGCAGGACTTTGAAGATATTCCCTGTTTTCTGCCTTTTACTGCTGCTGTTGAGAGGTGTGCTGTCATCCAATTATCCTGCCTTTGTGGGCCGTGTGTCTTCTCTATGTGGATGCTTTTAAGATCTTGTCTTTGGTGTTACGCGGTTTCACCACACGGTGACTAATTGCGGATTTCCTTTTATTTACCTTGTTAAATATATATTGTGTTCCCAGTGTCTGTGAAGTCATGCCTTTCATCAATTCTGGAAGGTTCTCAGCCATTATCTTTTCAAATATCGCCTCTCCCTCTCCCTCTCTCTGTCTTCTTTCTGAGACTTTGATTTTATCCACTATAGCTTTTAACCTGTCTTTCATATTTTCCATTTGCTTGTCTCTGTGCTGAAATCTACGTAATTTTTTCGGATCCATCTTCCAGCTCACTCTGTTTCATCAGTTGTGTCTGATGTGCTGTTTAACCCATTTGTTGAATTTTCAGTCTCAACTGTGATCATTTTCATTTCTAAAAGTTGTATGTTGTTCTTTTCCAGATCTGACTAGTCCTTTTTTTAAATCTCTTGTTACTTGATTATTTTTGTGATTTCATTTTTATTTCTTTAAAAAGTTCAAATATGGTTATTTCATATACTAATGATAATTATAATTTACAAATAATTATGATTATATAATTATATTGAGTATATAATTGAATATATATTATATAATTATATAATAATAATTATAATTTCTATCATCCTTAGGGATCTAAATCTATTGTTTGTTGTTTCTGCTAACAATTGCCTCCTGGTGTGTTTGATTTGATGATCTTTTCTTTTTTTCAGAGATGCAGTCTCGCTCTGTCACCCAGGCTAGGCTGCAGTGGCACGACCATAGCTCACTGTAACCTTGAACTCCTTCGCTCGAGCAATCCTGCCTCAGCTTTCCGAGTGGCTAGGACTATAGGTGCATGCCACTACCCCTGGTGGTTTTTCTTTTTTTTTTAATTGTGGATTTATGTGTACAGTTGGCCCTCTGCATCTATGGGTTCTGCATTCATGGATTCAACCAACCGTGAGTGGAAAATATTCAGGAAAAAAAATTCCACCAAGTTCCAAAATGCAAAATTTGCATTTGCTGCCTGCCAAGTACTGTTTTGAATCTATGCAAATACAGTGATGTGTAGACAGTGTATTAGGTGTCACGAGTGTTCTAGAGATTATTTAAAGTGTGCAGGAAGAAGCGCGTAGGTTATATCAAATACTGTCATTTTATATCAGGGCCTTGAGCATCTGCAGATTTGCTATCCTCAGGGGGTCCTGGAACGAACCCCCCATAGATACCAAGGGGTGATTGTATATTCTTTGGGAATCCTGAGGGCCTAAGCTGTCCTCTAGAGAGAGTTTGTTTGCTGTCTGGTCCTATGCTCTGGTTAGCAATAATAATACTTATTGTATAGGTTTGTTAGAAATATTAAATGAAATACTAGATGCAAAGCACTCAGCTCAATGATTGACACACAGTAGGTGCTCAAAAAATCTGTTTTTATTTTTTCCTGTTAATGATTGAATTCTTTGAGGTTAGGAACCCTACGTTATTTGTCTCATTGGTCCCCACTCCACCTAGTGCAAGACCTGGCACAAAAAAGATACTTAATAGATATCTGATAAGTGAATGTGTACATGAAATTTCAACTTTCAGAACAGAACTACCCTTTGTGGGGCATCTCTGGTTTCTGTAGCCTGGTGCTCTGTCCCACCCTTATGAAACCTGTCAGAGGACCAACTACAGTTGCCTGTTCTTAAAAGACAAAATCCATCCAACAGCTGAGACATGTGGGGAAAAGTCTAGCTTTTCTGAACTCTAGCCAACAGGCAATCCACATGCTGGGTCCCCTGAGTCTGTTGTCTCCAAGATTGTCTGCTCTCTGTTTATACTGAAAGTCCTCCGTCTGCTCTTGCTGTCAAATTGTTTAGAAGATTTAGAAAATTTTATTATGTCATCCCATGTCCTGACATGAGGCCCCATATGATAAGCCTCTTTCAGAATTGTTTCCTGGAAATATCTGTCCCTTCCCTGTGCAGGAACTGATCTGCTTCCTCTTTTCTGGTAGTAAGAGTGTTGGAACTTAGTGTTTCATTTTTTTGCCCTGGCTGCCAGGAAGCTCAAATTTCAGGATCAATCACAGCATCTATGGCAACCTTAAGATTGCTATTTTTTTTCTCTTGAGCAATAAGAATCTGTTGAATGTATTAATTTTTCCTGTTGTAAAGCCATCTCATGTCCTTTTGGGAAAACGATGAAGCACACATGGCTTTCTAAACTATGACAACAGCGTGGTTAATGGAGGCCATGTTGGATGCTGGTGAGACCTGGGGCTCTGGAGCCAGACTACTTTATGCAAATTCTAGCTCTGCCTGTCACTCACATAGGGCTCTTATGCACGTGTCTAGTGGAGCCCCAGCTCTTCAGCTAACGTACCAGAGAACCAGTGACTAGTTGCAGCCTCCTCTGGGGCCCTGTTAGAACATTTGTAAGTAAGTTCATAGAATTCTGAAGAGATGCCAAGGAGGATAAAGACAAAGAGAAAGGCTTTGGTCAGGAGCAGGTGACCTAGGCAGGAGCTATTTCTGGGCCCATTAGAGGGAGGAATCTGAGGCCACAGATGCTGACCTCTTGGTGCAGTGGAGGGAGGGAAAGAGAGAGAGGGAGGAGTTGGGGGTCCCTCTAGATAGGGGGCAGGGGAGGTGGGCACTTGGCGTGAGTTGCCCCTCCCAGCCCATGCCCATCTGCCCTCCTGTGGGCCACTCCCTCTGAGGGAGGGGCGTCCCGCTGATGGAAGCCCTACCCAGAGTCACCCCTCATCTTGTCTTGGGTTTGGTTTTTGGCTTTCCTGTGGCTGCACCAATGGCTTATTCCGTGTAACCGAGACACGTGGGGGTGATGGTGGAGGGGGCGGACTTGGGGGAGCAGGTCCACGGAAAGGTATAAGGCAGTCGCTGTCCTTGAGGGCAGCCTACAGTCTCACTGGGCCACCCAGGCCCTCCGTTTCAGGGGGAACCGAGCAGCAGGTGCCATAGGCTGAGTCCCTAAGTGCCCAGGGGATTTGGAGGAGAGGAGACAGCCAAGCAGAGAGGGCTTTCTGCAGGGAGGCTTCCGGTGGAGGTGATTTCAGAGGTGGAGAGGACGCTGGGGAGTAGAGCAGAGGGGAGTGGTCTGTGCTGGGCTCAGAGGGAACAGCGAAGCTGTGGGTGACTGGGACTGCTGATTTGTTTCAAGGGCGGTTTGGGGTGTGGGCCCAGTGCAGTCCCTTTCCCCGCAAAGCGTGTGGCCCAGCGTAGGTCCCGCGCAAACCTGGCCGAGCACCGGGACGGAGGACTGTGGTCCCACAGCTGGCTCATCGAGAAGGATGGCCCGCATTGGGGTGGGGAGTTGAGGGCTGGCAGAGAGGGCCGGGCCCACATCTTTCTGCTCCTGCTTCCACAGTCCTCAGCCCCACCGTATTGCCGATGTCCCAGCAGCGCGGGGACAGCCAGAGGTGCTTGCTCCCATGCCCAAGCCTTCCGATGGCTCCCCACTGCTCTGAGCTCTTCACAGTCCAGTGGTGGATGCGGGCCCAGGGAAACCAGCAGCAGACACGATTCTGTCTGGCAGCACCAGGGGTGGGGGGACTTTGAGAAATCAAGCATGGGGTCGGCAGTCCCTTTGGGCCCAACTGTGGTGCTGAGGAGGCAGAATTTTTCCAACAGGTGACATGTGGGGAACAAAATGATCAGGTCCTTGCTGGGGCAGAGATTGGGTTCTCCAGGGTGGGACACAAGGGGAGGAGATGAGGAGCTGGGTGTCCGAGTGGATCTGAGCAGGAAGGCAAGTGCAAGCCGTTGCACTGCACAAAGGTGATGGGGAGTGTGGGGCAAGCTGTGTAACTGAGGAGGACTTTAGCCCCGGAACTCACCCAGAGAATTGTGGGGGCAGGGATAACATCAGAGCTCAGAACTCTATGCCACCCTTCTGTCTGGAATTTTCCACAATAAAACACTCTTTGAAAGGAAAAGTGCAGAGTCATTTTGCTACAGTCACTAAATCATCATTGCTGGCTGCCTGAGATGTTCCATCAGCCCCCAGAAGGTCTTGGGGCAGCCGCCCTATACTACCTTGGTAGCCTGCCTGCCCCGGACAGGGTTCAAATGCCTCCTCTGGACCTGGAATGATGCTTCTTGAAAAACGTCTCCTTGGGATGGAGAAGGCCTTTCTAAGCAAGGCACAAAACTAGAAGCTGTAAAGAAAAGCACTTTCAGGCTTGGCCTCATAAAAATAAAAGTCTTCAGGAAGACAAATGATGCCATAAACAAAGTTAAAAGACAAGCGACAGACTGGGAATTGAAGGGGAAAAAAGAAGATGGCCTCAACTTTCCCCAAAAATGTGTCAGTATCAGGAGGGGATTTAGAGGAAACATAACAGGAGGGAAGACAGGAGGAATGAGTTCTCCGAGGGTGGGTCTCGGTGCGGGGGTCCCCCCACTGGGCCAACTCTGAATTAATATATATATATATTGTTTTTTCTAAACACTGTGCATTTTGAAGCTCTGAATTAATATGACAAAACTTTCTCTATCAGCCAGAAATGAGATCACCTGTTTTAGAAGCACCGCACCCACGGGAGAGTTTGTAGTTCACTTTTCGTGGCTTCCCGTGACACAGATTCCCAGGTAGGTTTATGGGGACAGTAGCCAGACGCACCTTGGCAAAGCCCCGTGAGTCACTAAGTGGCTGCATCTCCTGCCACAAAGTGTGTCACCTCCCATGGTTCTAGCTGCGAGTGTGAACCGTCTCCACCGCCTCCCGGCCACGATCCTACCTGGATTCCCACCGCCAGCCGGCACGAATAGTGCCAGGCCCATTCCCCGCCCCGGTCTTCTAGTGGTCGAAGACTCTGCTTGAGGCAGGCGAGGAGGCTGGGACCCAGGGGCACTAAGGGGCGGGATAAGGGGTTGCAGCAACACCTGCACGTCATGGTCTTCGGACGGTCCAGGTAACAGCGGCCTGCAGCCCCCTCACCGGCCTCAGGTGCGCAAACAGCTTGGCACCCGTGACGGATACGGAGAAACTCCCCCACAGCCAGCCTGCCACCTGGCCACTGATATCCTTGGGGTATGAGGGCCTGGGCGGCACTGCTGGGGGTCCCCTGGGGAGGCCACATTGCTTAAGCAGTGGGGACTCGATGCAAGCTGAGCGTGAGCACTTGGAAGGATGGGTGGGCGAGGTCTCGCGACAGGGAAGAGCGCCGTCCCACTCACCTGCCGGGCGGCCTGGAGCCCAGGTCTGTGCTTAAGTCCAGCATGTTCCCGGGCTTTCAAACGTGTCAGGAAAGGTGCAGGAGTGAGGATGAAGCCGCTCTGTCCTGCTGGCCTTGTTCACAGGCCGCTCACAGGATCCCCAGGGTAAATGGGGCTCTTGAAAGATGAAGTTTCAGGGGTGGCCAGACAGCAGCTGCTCATATGTGCCAGGTCCCTCATCCTTGCCTCTGTCCCGAGGCAGGTCCGGGCCCTGGCTGAGAGTGCAGATCGAAGGGAAGGACAGGGGCCTGGCCAGGAGGCTCAGGACCCTCCTGAGGGCACCGCCATGTCGTGGTGGCCCGTGGGCAGATAAACTCACTAATGAGAAACTGCCAAGGGCAACGGGAACATCGGGGTTGCCCCTTACACTGTCCTTTGACTTTACAAGTCCTACAAGATGACTTTGACCATCTGGAGAGGGACGAAACTCCAGCTGGTGCAAGCTCTGTTTTTCTGGTTGGCAGAGCTGGCAGAGGTTGCCAAATACAAATGGGAAAAACCTGCCTTCTCATGGAAGAGGACCACGCGAGAAATATCTGAGAGCCTTTGCGACAGTGAGCCTTGCAAGTTTCTGTACTTACATTTCTCGTCTGTGAGAATCAAAACTGCCCCAGGTTGGAACGGCTCACTTGCCTACAGTGCCCGGCTTGTCCTGCTGGGGATAGAAAACCTCCATAGTGGCCCCTGCGGTGTCAGAGAGACACCCTTCAGCGTGTGGGTTCCCTGCTGGACTTGTCCCGAATTGGGAGATTTTTGAAGGGGCACGGCATGACTCCTGGGCTGTTCAATGCCTGGGACCGGAGGACCAACCCAGCACCGTGTCCAGGGTGTGTTGTTGGGGCACCCGCTCCCTGCTCCCTGGTGGGGGACCGTCGCCCTGCCGTGCACACATGCACACCATGAGTGTGTGATACTCTGGGATACCGTGAACTTGAATGGGACCACAGGGACCTGGTGCCTTGGGAGAGGTGGCAGAAGGGCTCCTGGAGCTGCCCTTTGTGGCTAGAGAGGGTGCAGCAGTTGAGAGTTACTTTGGTAGTGTGGAGGGAGGCCGGGGACACTGCACAGAGCCCCAGGGATAGGAGACAAGCATGGATTTGAGAGATTTCAAGGAGTGAGAATCCACAGGACTTGGATGTTGATTGTGGCCAGAGGCCCACGACATGGGACACATTTTCTGTCCAACGGGAAGAGGAAATAATGATGATCCCTTGTACTCACGTGTGATGGTAAGTCCCCAAGTCACAAATCATGCCCTGATTCAGAGAAGCTTCCAGGGAGAGGCCAAATGAGCAGGCTCTGGGGAGGGGCAGGTGGGCGTGTGCAGGCTGCCTCCCACCCCCTCCCAGGCTGCTGGATCCCTGGAGTTGGTGGGCAGGTGGGGGAGCCCAGAGGTGCCCACACTCAGGGGAAGGGTGTGGGTGAGCCCGTGGATCTCTGGGGCCCAGTCTGATAGGGGCGAGGCCTCCCACTGGCCGGAGCTCGAGGACAGAGGCCTCAGCCGGCCACAGGCCTGTCCTTTGGGCTGGTCCTAGATACCCCTAGGGCCTTGGGACATCCTGACCATGCTCCTCAGTCACAGGGGCTAGAACCCACTGGTCTGCAGGTCTTTGCTTCCTGACTTGCCAACATGTTGGTCAGCTCCTCCCCACCTGTCCAAGCCCTGGCTCTGATGGACATCAGCGCCCACTCCTCTCCCCTGCCCAGGTTCTGAGCTCCCCACCAGGCTTGCCCGCATTCCTGGAAAAGAGGAATTACCAGCTGATCTCAGAACAGCTCGGCTTCCTCCTGGACGTGAGAAAGCAGAATTCAGAGGTGGCATCATTGGGCTACGAGCCTTGGGCTCAGGACACAGACCTGGCCCCTGCCTCGTGCCATCACACCCATTTCACAGATGGGAAACACTGAGGCCCAGAGAGGTGATGACATTTACAGTCACCAGGTAGTGCTGGGAACAACCCTGTGCACAGGCCCGGCCCTCGGAGGAACTGAGTCTCCCTGCGTTAATGACTCACGATTGGGTTCCTCTTCCCTGCACCATCCAGCTGCGCCCTGCACTGCCTGCGGCTCCGGCTCTTTCTCACCGCCGGGCCTTGGCTGTGTGCTGCCTGGCCCTCACGCCTCACAACACAGCCTCCCCTCCTTCCCACTCTGCCTTCAGCTTCTTCACCCAACCAGGCTGTGGCTCCCCATGACGGAAACTGGGCGATCCCTCTTCTCTGAGCCTCCCAGTCCACAGAAAGTCTTTCAGACCTGAGTTGAAGATGCTCCTTTTCCAGTGCCGGGCCTTTTCCAGAGCCTAGGGCTTGGAGGGAAACAACACAGACTTGGAGTACTGTGACCTGCTCCATAGGCCTGGTCACCACCTTCCCCTGGGCCTGTCCAGGAAGTTTTGGTGGGCGCTGAGGCAGGGAGAAGGACCCAGGGACCCAATCTGGTGCCTTCCTGGGCAGGGTCCCAAAGCTGCTCTTGAGATCGGAGAAGCCTGTCTTCTTCCCGGCAGGTCTCTTGGCTCTTTTTCCCAAGTCCAGCAGGTGGCGCTATGCTCCCAGCTTTGTGGGCCTCAGGGCTTTGGCTCTGCAATTCTGCTTTGCCCGTGCTGGGGGTTGGGCTGCAGCCCCGGAGGGCAACGTGAATCCTGCCAAGGGCCCCTTGTGGCCCTCCTTGTGCCTGTGCTGGTGGTATCTGATGGGACGGGATACCTCCCAGAGCTGGCGGAGCCAGACCTTGAGAAGTCTGAACACAAGTTCATGGCACGCCCCTTGCCACGCCCCAGCCCCTTGCTACCTGGAGATGCCTCTTGGCCGCCCAGGCTGTCTGTTGTGTGTGGTCTGCCCATTTCAGTTCCTACTTATTTCTAGTGCTGTGCATGGTGTTGAGTGCAGCACAGCCATCAGCTCATGCATTGTCCAACAACCTCGTGAAGTAGGTACCCATTGTACAGATGAGAACACCAAGGTCAGGGAAGGCCAGCAAGGCCACTCTGCAGCCCACTTCTATCTAACTCACCTGTGTGTTCTTAACCCTGCACTGGACTGTAGCCATGTCCTGGCAGAACTACTGCCCTTAGGCAGAGTCCCAAATCTGGAACCCTGCTTCCATCCTCTCCCACCCCAACGCTGGGGCACTTTGCACATCTGCTGTCAGTGCAGGGGACGGAGCCAGGACGAGGGAGTGGCAGTGGGAACCACGGGGCAGAGAGAGGAGGTCGGCACCCCTCTGCCCCCATCCCAGGCCCGGAAGCCATCCCGGCCGCGGTTTCCCCATTCCGCTACTTCCGTGCTCTCCCCTCTCCTTCTTCCCGACGGAGTTTTTCCTTCCTCAGGTGTCTAGATGTGTCTCCCTCCCTGACTCTGTTCCTGGTTCCCTCTTTAACTGTCTTTGTGGCTTTGTCAGCCTGTCTTTCTCTCTTTTCGTGTCTCGGTCTCTCTCCAACAGAATCAGAGTTAAGTGACAAAAGAAAAATGATCCCCTCCTGCCAGGGTTATTAAAATCATGTTCTACAATTGAGCCGCCAGAAGAGCCGCCTAATGATGGATGATGAGGCCACGGCGTCCCCACAGCTGGGAGCGAGGCGATAGGCCGGGCTGCAGGATTACCACCAATTACTCTGGGCAGAGAGTGAGCAGCTCTTCTCCTCTCCTTCCAATCACCTCCCTGCTGCTCCTGGGAGATAAGGTCTCGCCCTTGGCAGGGAGTCTAGAGTTGCCTGTAGCCCCTGGGGGATAGGCACTCCTCAAATCTTCAGGGATTATCTCAGTTTACCCAGGGCTTCCACGTCTCCTCACAGCAGCCCTGGAGGCAGGCAAGACAGGATTCTGAGCCCTATGGAGATCTGGGGTCAGAGAAGTTAGGAAACTTACCCAAGGCCACACAGCCAGTAAGTGGCAGAGCCAGTACTTGAATTCCAAACTCCGATGTCTTTTTTATTCATTAGGCAGCTTGCTCTCTATGAAAGGGGCATTGGAAAAGGAAGATTTTGTTTGCCAGAAAATGATAGTCTTTGGTTAACCAGGCTTTGATCCTAGTGGGGCCACAATAAGAGTACACAAATATATTGCGGCAAAATGGATTGAGTTAGACACTAAGAAGAACTTCCCAAGGAAGTGGGCTCTAAAATAGATGACTGAGGGTCTGTGGTTTTGCTTTCTTTGATGGTCTTTGAGAACAAGTGTGACCATCTTGGCAGTCTTTCTAAGCTAGACAGGGTGCTGGTGCTCTGGAAGTCCATCCAGTGGAATCTGAGGGCCCTAGGGCTGGGATGTGCCGGAGTCAGGGAGACCTGACAAAGTAAAGTGCAGAAGAGGTAAGGAAGCTCATCGGTTAGACCCAGCTTGAGGAGTCAGCTCAGGTTATGGATGCTGCCTTGGGTGGCGGGGGTCACATCTCCCCGAGTGCCCCCATGCACAGCTCATTGAAATCTCCCATCCAACCTTTGGGGTTGGTTGGCAGCTGAGGAATTATTATACCCATTTTGCGGGTGGGGAAAATGAGTCCCCAAGAGGAAGGAGCAAGTCAGTCAAGGTCACACAGGGAGACAAGACCGTGGTGCCCTGGCTGTGACCCCAGCTCTTCCCATACGCTCCTGTGGTGTCTCCGGGCTGCAAGCTGCCCCGCACCTCATCCCCCCTTCCCGCTCTGGGTGACCCCTTGTTCCTCAACTCCCCTCACCTTGGGTGAGTGTGGGGTGCAGGGCTGAGGCTGGCCACACAGTCTGTGCAGCACGAATGAGTATCTCTTTCCCATCTGGATTCTATCATCTTTCAGTTTATCCTGGTCAAAAAGCACAAGATGAACGTCTGGAGGAAAAAAAACTATAATCTTTGAGAAGGTTGAAAATATATATCATTGTTTGGGGCTGGGGGCTCTGGGGCGCTGGGGCCCTGGGGCTGGTTGTCCCTGGCTCACTGCTGGGGGCTGGGCTCAGCCAGTCGTTGCCCTCGTGGCTTCTCTGCCGTGGGTCCCCAAGGGTCTCCCTCTCCACCTTGGGGGCTCCATCCAGGACTGGTCTCCGGGGGTGCGCGTATGAGAGACAGAGGAGGGAGGGCAGGGGGTGCTGGGGAGGGGAAGCGAGGTCTCAGCCCCTTCCCTGGGGACATGGCCTTTGCTGGCTATTGCTGGGACCTCCAGATTGTCCCTTGCAGGAGACGTACCCACCGCGGCCGTGACGGCCCGGGTGTGTTGAGGCCTCACTGAGAACCGAGTGTGCATGCGAGCGCTTTCCGTGCGTCCTGAGGACTTTTCATCTCTTTTATTCCTCCTTCAACCCTGTATCCAGGTACCATTTTCTCCATCTTGTAGGTGAGGAAACAGGTGCCGAAAGTTTAAGGAACGCGTCCGTTCACATAGCCGGGAAATGGCGGGACCGGTCAAGTTCTGCCAGGCGCGTAGTTGGACTCCAGAGTTTACGTCCCACCCACTGCTCTGTAAAGCTTCCCTCCCTCGGAAGGAGAAAGGGCGGAAGGCAGGGACAGGGACAGGGACCGTGCACATGAGGGAGGACTGAGTGAGGCTGAAGTGTGTCCCCGTGGAGGACCGAGTAATACGCAGCGCTGTGTGTCCCTCGTGTGCGTGATGGCAGGTTCCTTTATCCGTGCCCCCCCACACCCCCCCTCACCCAGCATCCGTTTGTAAGCGTGGGCTCGCATGTATGCGGGGTGCTTCCAGCTGTGTCACACCTGCATGCGTACGTCTGAGCGTGTGTGACAAACGTCAGTATCCATCCGATGTCCAGACCTGCGGGGGGGCGGGGGCGGCGGGGGGGGGGGGGGGGGGGGGGGGGGGGGGGGGGGGCCCGGGGGGGGCGGGCGGGGGGGGGGGGGGGGGGGGGGGGGGGGGGGGGGGGGGGGGGGGCGCCCCCGGGGGGGGGGGGGGGGGGGGGGGGGGGGCGTAGAGGGATCAGGGAGGGCTGCCTGGGTGCCAAGGAGACCAGTAGGGCACACCTGGGGCTTCCAGGGGTGTTCAGGGGTCGGATGGGCCTTAGCCTCCTCGCTCCGGAGGTGTGGAGGTGGCATCTGAGC
>CAUYSK010020816.1:0-15460 GCA_963575035.1 Avahi laniger
CAGTTCCAATGCCACCTCCTCCAGAAAACCTCCTCTGACCCCCAAATGGATTCATTCTTTCTCCTCTGTCTAAATCCTTTCCCAAGAACATATTCCAACGGCTGCCGCGGACAGAGATTGTGCAACCCTTGTGGTTTTTGGTTTTCCTCTCTCTGAGCTGTTCTCGGGAACCCCAGAAGGAGGGTGTGCCCACCACAAAGTTCTGCCCCATGGTAAAGTTCTGCTGCTAAATCAGCTTCCCGCTCCTGTTTTCTCGAATTCACTTTCTGATGATGAAGACAGCGCGAGTCTTACGTCTCAGCACAAAGAGACTTACAGGAAGAGAAGCAGGCCCTCGTGTTTTCTTGGAAAGTGACCTCTAAGCATTGCCACCTGTCATGTCGAACGCTCTCTCTCCCCTCTGTACCACAGACATCCACTCTGATGTTCGCTACGTGTCCTGTGTTTAGACGCACTCGATGCGGTTGAGTGTGTGCGTTTAATCGAATTTCCAGTCAGTTCTACCTCTCCCAACTCCAGGTCACTGAGATCTGGACACGTTGCTGCCTGTGCAATGAACTCACTACTGATTCCATTCGTAGTGCGCGCCCACCGAGTTTTACTTACTCAGCGATAGCTCGTGGGCATGCAGATTACCCCACCTCTGCTACTATAAACAGCACTGCGGTGAACATCTCTGTACACGCCCCTTGGGGAAACCCTCCTTCAAAACGTGTCTATCCTCAAAATACCAGACAGCACATGCCATCTTAATGTCACTACATACTTGCAGATTGCTTTCCAACACGACTGAACTGGCTGGCACTCCCACCAGCGGTGAACAAGGATTCCCACCTCTCCACACCCTCACCAGCCCGTGATACCTTCCACCTTCGTAATGTCTGGCATTTTGATTGGCATAAGGGTATGTCTCCTTATTTTTCTACAATTAAGTAGAAATTAAGGTTATCTCAAAAACATGCCGAATCTTTAGGCTTCTTCTTCTACCAATTATATCCTTTTTTTTTTGAAACAGAGTCTCACTCTCTTGCCCTGGCTATAGTGCAGTAGCGTCATCACAGCTCACTGCAACCTCTAACTCCTGGGCTCAAGTGATCCTCCTGCCTCAGCCTCCCAAGTACTGGGACTACAGGCATGTGCCACCATGCCCGGCCCCTGTTGGCTGAGTATTTCTGTATATCTTAGAGAGCTATGGCTTTTTTATTTTCCATCTGGCAATTATCTCCACCAGTTTGCCGCTCACTTGTTAATATGATCGGTGGTGTCCTTTGTTTAGCAGAGATTCTTAATTTTGATACGGTCAAATGCATCTTTTCTCCTCCTTTGCTTTGTTATCCACCTCAAGAAGTTTTCCTGCAACTGTGGGACACAAAGATATTTGCCTACATTTTCTTCGCTTAGCCTAATAATTTTGTCTTTCTTCTTTAGCTCTGAGATTCATCCGAAGTCCACCTTTGTACGTGGTGTGAAGGAGGGCTTTGACTTGTTTTTTCTGCAGGTAGTGAACCAGTTTTCCTGGCATTGTGTTCTATGTAATCTAGTCATATCTGACGTTTTTCTATTTAATCTGGTTACCTCCTTCTACACCAACAGCATACTATTTTTTTAGATTAATGTTTTATTGCAGTATGGTTGACTATCTGCTAGGGTGACTATTTCTATATTGATTTTTTTTCCTCCCAAAGTTGGCTTGCAACCCATAGAACTTTACACTTCCATATACATTTTAGAATAAGTTTATTGAGATTCTCAAAAATTCGAGCTGGAATTTTTATGTGACTTGCGATGAACTTGTAGTTTAAATTGGGAAGACTTGGCACTTTTACTATGTTAATTCATCTAACTTCTGGGACTATTAGATATCTCTATTTATCTAAATTATTTTAAAAATAGCCTTTAATATAATTTAAATTTTTTCTTTGTGAAGGTCTTGTACATTCTTCATCGCATTGGTTCTTAGATACAGTTTGAGTTGCTATTTTAGAGGTCTTGTTTTCCATTATCTTTCTAGTTTATTGTTTCTGTTAATTTTAGTAAGATGATCACGCTGTTAAATGCTCTTTTTAGTTGCAATGTTTATGGTTATACTTCTATGAGAGTGATCATTTTATTTAAAAATAATAATGGTTTTCTCTCTTCCCTTATGATATCCTTACACCTTTTACAGTCTTTTCATGTCTTATACCTTTTGCTAGGATCTCAAACACTATCCTAAACAGCATAGGTTAAACACCATGCTAAACAGTAGTGGTGATAACAGCTTGCTTGTATTGTTCCTGATCCAAATCCTTTCCCACTGTGCAGGTTGGAAGTGGAGAGAGATTGGGCCTAGCCCGGCTCTCAGGCAAGTTTCCTTAGAGTTGGCGCCTATCTACTGAGTGTCATATGAGGCTTGAGGGTTGCAGAGAGCAGAGCAGTAAACAACATTAAGAAACTGGTGGAAAACAAGCTAAGATCTATCCAACTAAGTGGAGAGTCCAAACAGAAGAGCCTGAAACAGAATAAAACCAGGACTTTAGGAATCAGGGAGAGCCTGTAATACTATCTGGGCCAGGTGCCTTTTTAGAATGTTAGTTCTTCAATCACCTTTCTACTCTCTTCTTGATGACTGTCTGTTTAGAGTTTTTATTCTTGCTTGGGTTATGTTTTGTCAAAAAAACTGTTTTTTCCAGGTCTTAAAGTTTATTGCAGGCACTCACAGTGTTTTCTTAGTGTTATTCTTATTGCTGTGCTATTTCTGCTGTATTTCCCCTAGAAAATACAGCATCTCAAAATTCCTGCTTCTCGAAACATGCTAAAGCACCCCAACAGTGGTAACGGTCATTTGCTTTGAATTGAGGCCACCAGCTTTTACTAAAACTGTGCCTGGCCATGCAGTCATCTACCCTTAGTCTAGTGGCAGAAAATTGCTACTGTATTTATGGAAAATCATGAGCACTTGTTCCTACACGTCCTCCCCAAGACATTGCTCTGGAAGAACTCATTGCACATCACTGGGTGTCTGACTTTATTTCCTGCTGCAACAAGACCAAGAGATGCTTTTATGGGGTCCAGCACCCCGGTCTGAATAGTGTGTGCAAGCCTGGTCTGAATTTATGTTCCCTCCCTTTTCCCCATTTCTCCATTGTCTTCCTTTCTTATATATATATAAAAAAAAACTTCTTATTTTTTTCATTCCATTCCATCATTCCTGGAAAAAGATGAATAAATATGCATCAAATAAAATTTTTAAATAAAATGTGAATAATGTTATTATTTCTGAGACTGGTTGAGAGATTTTAGAAGACAGAGTGTGTTGCTGTATCCATGAGAGTGTGTCATTAAAAAAATAATAATAACATTTTATCTTCTCACCCGGGCTCACTCTGGCCACCCTACTCACTGCCTGCTGGCTCATCCCAGCCCTCCCAAGCGCTGTATCTTGCTGAACTTTTTCTTCCCTTCATTTTTTTCCCATAGTACTTAGGATTTTTTCATGTCCTATACTAAGGTTCACACTCTTGGCACTGTGGACATTTGGGACCAGATCATTCTATGCTATGGGATCAATCCTGTGCCTTGTAGAGCTTTGAGCAGCAACCCTGGCCTCTACCCACTAGATGCCAGAAGCACAGATGTGCGCGCATGCACACATAACCCCCCAAGTTGTGACAACCAAAAATGTCTCCAGGCATTGCCACATGTCCCCTGGTGGATATAATTGCCCCCAGCTGAGAACCACTGCGTTATACAACTTACTTTTTAAATTATGCTCATTATGTTCAGTATGGGGTCTGTCTTCTCCCGCGCCCCTCTAGAATATTAGCTCCAAGGAGAGAGGAATTTGCTTATTTTTTTTTTCTGATTTAGCCCCAGTTCCCACCTTGATGGCTGGCACAGGGTGGGTGTGGAGTATCTGTAGAAAGAATGCAAGGGCAGTTCGTATTTTTGATGTGCCTGAGATGGGGCTAGGTTGACACGCACAACCTCATTTCTTCATCACAGCATCCATTTCAGGGAGGCTCTGTCACTGTCCCCCTTTTTACAGAGCAGAAAACTGAGGCTTCTAGAAGCTACATATTACACACACCCCCACCCACCCACTCACCCGGTGGTAGAGCCGGCGGCTCAGCCGGATGTCACCCCAAGAAAGTCTGCTTGCCCCCTGCTGGTGCAGAGGGACTGAATTGAGGGTAGGGCTGGCCCCAGCCTCTGGCAGGCACCTGTGGGGGAGCCGAGGGGAGAGCTGAACTGGCCTGGAGGCTACGCCTTTCAGAGGGCTTTCTCAGGAACCGGCAAGGGTCACAATGTGGCTGGGTTCAGTGTGTCGCTCTGGGGAGGAAGCCCGGCCTCAGGCCCATAAGATATGGGGACCAGGCTCCAGAGAGCAGCCCCCAGCACCGGCCTGGTGTTGTGGCTGCAGCTACCAGGCTGGAGAAGCTGGAACGGCCACCCCCTCGCATTCAGCCCAGCCCAGAAGGAGTCCGGCCTCGTCACTATTACTGGGAACTGAGCCACGGAAATAGGAAGGAAGGAAGACAGAGTGGGTGGGGCCAGGGTGGGGGTTGGGGCTACATTTATATCTGTGCCCCCAGCCGGACCCTGCAGCGCCATGGACACCAGCAGGTACAGCAAGTGGGGCGGCGGGCCCGAGGAGGTCGCCGGAGGTATGAGCAGTGGGACTACCTCATGGGGGTCCCTTGGGTCCCTCCCTGCACCAGTGTCTGAGGTTTGATGGGGGAGGGGAGGGGAAGAGCCAACAAGGATCCAGGTAGTGGGTGCTGCAGAGACACCATAAGCTATGGAACCAGTCTGACCAGGATCCAAATTCCAACTCTGCCACTTAGGGGCTGTGTGACCATAGACAAGTTACTTAACCTCTCTGAACATTAGTTTCCTGGGAGGAAACCAAGCCTTCAGGGCTCAGCTGGGGGTACCCAGCAATCCATCCATGTTCACCCAGGGTACTGGGGACGCTGGGAGCAGTGGAGCCGGAGATCCTGCTTCCTGGCCCTGGTTCTCCTGGCTGCGACAGTCCTGTGGGCTCTCATTCTGAGCATACTATTGTCCAAGGGTGAGTGACCCCTCAATGGGGAGAAGTTGTGTCGCGTATGAGCATGTATGTGCGTGCGTGTCCCCACATGTTTGTCTCTCATGGGCTTGTGTGCACGTCGTGTGCGCTGTAAGCCTGCCTGCCCCTCTGCGATCCCGGGACGGGGAATCCCGCACCCCTTGGGCCAGGGGAAAGTTCCTGAGCCCGCTGGCCACGCCTGCAAGACCCTTTCTCCGCAGCCTCCACGGAGCGCGCGGCTCTGCTGGACAGTCAGGACCGGCTGAGGACAAACAGTGAGTGCAGAACGGTGGCCTCTGGGCCCGCGGGGTGTGCAGGGCGGGACCGCCTGGGACCCGGGAGACAGGGTAGTGGATGTGTGGGGACCCCATGGTCCCCGGAGTGGGGAAGGGCCCCCTGATCCCCCCAGGTGACTTGGCATTGGGGGGCGGGGGGCGGGGCGTCGTTCCAGCCTCGAAACAGACAGCGGTGTTGGGGACCTTGAAGGAGGAGGTCGCGACGTGCCACAGCTGCTGTGAGAGGGGGCTGCGCCCGGCCTGTGGGTGGAGGGGGTGCGGCTGGGGATCGGAGGCGGACCTGGGTGCGGGGCTTGGGCAGGTAGGGGGCGAGTGGGCTAGTACCAGACATCCCGCTCCATCCTCACCGTCTCCGCCCCTTCTCCCCCAACCCTCCGCCTGTCCCAGGCTCCAGGACGCAGGCGCAGCTGCAGGCCACGCGGGCGGAGCTTGGGGAGACTCAGGGGAAGCTGACCCAGCAGGAGAGCGCCCTGAAAGAACTGCAGGAGCGCGGTGAGGGTCCGATGGGACCGCGACCCCTGAGCCTTGGCCGTGGCCGTGACCCCGACCCTATCCTGTGATCCTGACCTCTGCCTTCAATGCTATCCCCAGCCTGACCCCGATCACTGGACTCTGACCTTGAATACAACTCCTAACCCCAGCCGCGACTGGACCCTACCCACTTATAACAGACCTGGACCCCGACATCAGTCTTGTCCCTGGCACCGACGGTGAACTGACCATGGACAGAGATCCTAACGTTTACCTAGTCATGACCCTGCTCCTGACGCTGATCCCAGCCATAATCTCCGCAGTGACCCGGGGCTTGGCGGAAGCAGGCAGGGACCGAGAGGACGTCCGCAATGAGCTGTTCCGGGCACTGGAGGCGGTCAGGCACCAGAACAGTGAGCAAGACAGGGCTGGGCGCGGTAGGGCAGGGCCAGGTGCACCCTGCTCCTGGATCCACTCGGCCGGGCTCTTTGACCTTGGCTGGGTCCTGTGGCTCCAGCCCTGGGCCCCCGAGGTGCAACCCCTCCCTCACACCCGGTAGGTATGCTCCACCTCTCTGACCCTCGCCACCCCGCAGGCTCCTGCGACCTGTGCCCCAAGTCGTGGCTGCCATTTGAGGGTTCCTGCTACTATTTCTCCGTGCCCCAGGCCACGTGGGTAGAGGCTCAGCGCCACTGCGCAGGCGCCGGCGGGTACTTGGTGATCGTCGGGGGCCTGGAGGAGCAGGTGCGCAGGGGGAGGTGGTGTCCACCTGAGGGGGCGTGGCATGCCCTGCCGGCTAACGTCTCCCCTCCTTTCTAGGGCTTCCTGACTCAGAATGCGCGTGGCCGCGGTTACTGGCTGGGCCTGAGGGCAGTGCGACACCAGAGCAAGGTTCGGGGCTACCAGTGGGTGGACGGAGGCCCACTTAGCTTCAGGTGAGACTTGGGGAGGGACACAGGTTAGATTCTAGGGGAAGCGCTTGGGCCAGATCTTAGGGGCTCTTCGGCCGGGCTTCCACCCTCAGCCTAGATTCCCAGCAAGGCCCCCTCTCAACCACTGCAGCTACTGGAACCAAGGGGAGCCCAATGACTCTTGGGGGCGCGAGAACTGTGTCATGATGCTGCACACGGGAATGTGGAATGACGCACCGTGCGACAGTGAGAGAGACGGCTGGATCTGCGAGAAGAGGCGCAGCTGCTGAGCGCACCCAGTGCCCCGGAGCCACGCCCACTGCCGCCCTCGGAATCCCGGGTGTCGAACCGACTCCCGGTGCCTGCTGCCAAAGAAAATTTCTCC
The DNA here is from genome assembly GCA_963575035.1 of Avahi laniger. Classification (NCBI taxonomy): domain Eukaryota; kingdom Metazoa; phylum Chordata; class Mammalia; order Primates; family Indriidae; genus Avahi; species Avahi laniger. The sequence goes on from CAUYSK010020816.1 coordinate 7,114, forward strand.
CGCGTCTGCCACGACTGAGGACCGCTCAGCCCGACACAGCCCTGTCCAGCGCCTGCGCTCTGGGACCTTCCCTCCAATCTCACTGCAACCAGACTCACAGACCTAACCTCCATCTAAAATCCCTGCTCCTGGGTCCGGTGATCTGATAACACTTCCCTCCCTGGCCAATGTCAGTTGACTAAGGGGGTGGAGCTGTTTGGTTTTCCTGCATTTTCCCCCAGACTGGCACTGTCTTTGCAGCCAGAGAGAGCATCAATAAACGTTTCAGAAATGAATCTAGGTTCCCGGCTCTGGTGAGCTCTTCAGGCTTTATCCCAGAGACCTTGGTGTGATCCCTGTGAGTGACCCCTGACTTCTCAAGTGACCTCATGGCACTATGACACCCCCAAACCCAGCGAGTAACCTGTACTGGGCCAGGAGGGCTTGAAGGTAGGGGCACTTTGCCACTTGGTACTGTTACTTCCTAAGCTCCTGAACCAGCCCCAGCTTGAAGCTCGGTTCAGAGGGTTCTGGGAACACAGGAATGAGTCAGATTCCGTCCTTACCCCCGGAGACCTCCCCATTCTGGTCTAGCTGGGCGCAGGAACAATGTGACCAGGGATTTAATGGAGGAACGCATGGAGATGATTTTTCTGGAGGAGCCACTTTGGTCCTTGTTGGGGGAGGGAGGATGGGGCTGAGATATTACAATGGTAGCCACATTGCTTGAGAAGACTGTCACCCCACTGTGGAGATTACAAGCAGCCTGAGACAAGGCCCTGGGGTAGGTAGGGGAGGGGCCTCCCTGATCAGATGAGCAGATCACTTCTGCCCCACACACCTAGAGCCTGTGACCATTGGGCGGAGTGATCAAGAGGTATATCCCAGAGAAGGTGGACTTCTGAGGAACAATGAGATTTCAGTGGAGGAAGCTGGGAAGGAAGGGCTTTGCAAGCAGAAAGGCTGTGAGAGCTGGGTGCAGTGGTGCACACCTGTAGTCCCAGCTACTTGGGAAGCTGAGGCAGGAGGATCGCTTGGATCCAGGAGTTCAAGGCTGCAGTGAGCTATGATGACACCACTGCACTCCAGCCTGTGTGACAGAGAAAGACCTTGTCTCTAAAACAGAAGAGAGAGAGGAGAGATAGAGAGAGAAAGGCTGGGAGGTCGGAAGGTGTGGAGACGGCTGAACTCACACAGGGATGTGGCTGCACAGAGCCTGGCTTTATTAATATCAACCAGGGACTTTTGATCTGAATTCACCCTGCACTCCCGAGGTTTCCTTCTTCTATCCTGAGGAGCCAGGGGTTCTCCAGGAATTTCCCATGGAGACAGGCCCAGCGGAGGGGAGTGACGAGCTAGCAGATTTTAGTTCTGTGCAGATCTGAGTCTAGAACCACAGGCTGCTGGGAGCCCCCAGGCTCCCGGGCTATTGCAGCATCGACTGAGCAGGAAGAGGAGGGGACATCTCCCACGTTCCCTGGCCAAGCAGAAACCTGGTAGGGCCACAACCAGGCAACACCCCAGTTCCTTTCTGAGCCCTTTTTACCTGCAGCTCCGAGCAGGCACTGACCAGGAGCTGCCTGGCCTGCCTAGAGAACCGAACACCACCCTGATGGATTTCCGGACCGTTAATTTGGAGCATATAGGATGAGTTTCCTGCTGCTGCTGCTGTAACAAATTTCACTGAGTCAAAATCAAAGTGTCACCAGGGCCAGGTTCCTTCAGAAAAGCTCTAAAGGAGAAACTGTTTCCTTGTTTTTCACAGTTTCTAGAACATTGTTCCTTGCATTCATTGATTCCTGGCCCCTTTCTCCATCTTCAAAGCCGCTAGGGTAACATCTGGCTTCAGCGGTGACAGCGCCTTCTTCTGTATCAAATCTCTCTCCGCCTCCTGCTTAGAAGAACACCTGGGATTGCATTTAGGGCCCAACCAGAAAATCCAGGATGATCTCCTGGCATTGTGCAGTGTGATTCTGTCACTGACCACCCAGAGTTAGTCCAGACTCCACCTGTGGGTCATGGATGCCTCCACAGGTTACAGACACAGTCGCCATCAAGACTACCTTCATTTCAGATCCCAGCCGCAAGTTCCGGGGTCTCTAAGGCACCCACACTTCTGACCAACTGATTTCAAATTCAGGGGTTCTTATGACCTGATGAAGGTTCCATAATTCACTGGAATGAGTCCCAAGTACTTAGGAAACATACTACACTTAATGATTACAGTTTTATTAAAATGATACAAATCAGAACAGGCCAAATGAGGAGACACATAGGGAGAGGCCTGGGAGGGTCTCGAACACAGAGCTCCCATGTCCTTGCCCCATAAACTCAGGACACACTTACCTGAGGCCACTGGGTATCCTGGCTGCCATCCCACCTGGGACTCCCTGTCACCTGGTTACTCCTTGTGCCAAGAGGCATAATGGCTCATAAAGATATCTATGTCCTAATCCCTAGATCCTGTGAATATCACCTTATTATGCCTGTAATCCTAGCACTCTGGGAGGCCGAGGCGGGAGGATCCCTTGAGGTCAGGAGTTCAAGACCAGCCTGAGCAAGAGTGAGACCCCCGTCTCTACTAAAAATAGAAAAATTATCCAGACATGGTGGCCTGCGCCTGTAGTCCCAGCTACTTGGGAGGCTGAGGAAGGAGGATCGTTTGAGCCCGGGAGTTAGAGGTTGCAGTGAGCTAGGACGACGCCACTGCACTCCAGCCTGGGAGACAGAACAAGACTCTGTCTCTTAAAAAAAAAAAATAGTTAAGATTGTAAGTTTTATGCGATGTGTATTTGTCCACAATTGAAAATTTAAAAAAAAATTTATGTACTATTTCAAGCTTACAGTTTAATGAATTTTCACAAGCATATACAGCTGTGTAACCACCAAGATATTCGAGACATCGGACATTTCCGTCCTGTAAAATTCCCTCTGCCTCTTCCTTGTTAATCCCAAACCCCAACCCTGCCCCAAGCCACCATGGATCTGCTGTGTATCATGATAGATTCGACTTGTCTTTTGTAAAATTTCACATGCATTGGCTCGTACAGTACATAGCCTTTCGTTTCTGGACTCTTTCTCTTGGCACGATGTTTTGAGATCCACCTATGTTGTTTTGTGTATTGATAGTTGCTCCTTTTTATTTAACTGGGTCAAATTTCATTGTGTGGCTGCACTCCCTGACTCCTTCATCCATTTACCTGTTGGTGAATATCAGGGTTGTTTTCAATGTGAGTTACTAAGAGTTAAGCTGCCAGGAATATCTCACACAAATCTTTGTATGGACCTAATAAGTTTCCCCTTCTCTTGGTTAAATAGCTGTGAGTGGGTCCTAGAGTAGGTGAATATTTAACTTGGTAAGAAATTAGCAAACAGTTTCCCAAAGAGGTTGCACCCATTGTCCGCTCCCGTTGCAATATATCAGGGTTCTGGTTGCCTGGGGAGGGTCTTTTTTGACCCAGGAAAGACTTCAGCAGTTCTAAGCCCAGGTGGAGGGGCTTATTTTGGAACAGACAGAGCAGGAGGGGCGGAAGTGAAGGCGGAAGTTGAAACAGATAATGGACAAAGGCAGGAAGTGGGAGGAGCTAACACGTGGGTGCTTGATAACGGGTCTTCCCAGGGGATGAGATTGGGGGCTGGGAAGCAGAGTCCGGAGGGTCTCTGATATTTGGAATTATAGCCCTAGGTCCCCTGATCAGAGACAAGGAGAAGGGTCGGTGACTGTACCACAAGGAGGGGTTTTCTGGAGGCAACAACAGATGGATGGAGGAAGTTGGCCAGAGAGGAAGTGAGGTTCGGGGATCTGGGGGTGGGTGAGCAGGTCTCCAGCGAACAGGGGCCCTTTCGCTCACGCAATCATTTTCTCATCTGCAAACATTTCTCGAGCAGCCATTCCACACCTGGTCCTGGAGTTCAACAGAATACAAGGTCAGGATCACTTGACGCAAAGGAATCTAAAAACCTTAGGCTGAACAGAAGCAAACTTCCTCAAAAGAGTATAGACCGTATGAGCCTGTTTCTATGAAGTTCTACAGCAGGCAACTCAACCCTAGGGAGGGAAAAAAGTGGGAACGATGGTTGCCTGGGAGCAGAGCTAGAGATTGCCTGGGAAGGGCTGTGAAAGGATTTTCTGGGGCAATGTTCCGTATGTTGGGAGGAGTTCAGATGACATGGTTGAATGCATTTGTCAAAGCTCAAAGAAAATGCATTTGGAATTTGTGCATCTCCTTCTACATATTTTTTTTATTGATAAATAAAAATTTGGGCCAGGCGTGGTGGCTCACGCCTGTAATCCCAACACTTTCGAAGTCCAAGGTGGGAGGATCATTTGAGCCCAGGAGTTTAAGACTAGCCTGGGCAACATAGCAAGACCCCATCTCTACAAAAAAATTTTAAAATTAGCTGGGTGTGGTGGTGCGCACCTGTAGCCCCAGCTACTTGGGAAGCTGAGGCAGGAGGATCACTTGAGCCCAGAGTTGGAGGTTGCAGTGAGCTATGATGATGCCATTTCAATCTAACCTAGGTGACAGAGCAAGACCCTGTCTCAAAAAAAAATTATATGTATTTGTGGTGTACAACATGATGTTTCGATATATGTATACAGTGCAGAACGCTAAATCAAGCTCCTTAACATGTGTATCACCTCCCGTACTTAATTTTTTTGTGATGAGAACACTGAAAATCTAGCCTCTTAGCAATTTTCAAGTATATGATACATTGTTATTAACTGTAAGCACGTGATGTACAATAGAGCTCTTGAATCCATCCCTCCTGACTCACTGAAATTTTGCATCCTTTGACCAATGTGTTCTCAGTCCCCGCCCCCCCGCCTCCAGCCTCTGATAACCACCATTTTCCATAATTTTGGCTCAAAAGAAAAAAAAATTAGAACAGTGAAAAACAGATATTGGACTCCAGTTAATGTTCTGCAGGCTATAGGCTGAAGTAAGCTCACTTCTGTACTTTACTTTGAAATGCACTAAAAAAATAAGATGGATTGAGGAGTGGTAGAGTGTTGGATGGATGGGTAGATTTATGATAATTCAAGTGTAGAAAAAATGTATATATATATTAGAGACAGGGTCTCGCTCTGTCACCCAGGCTGAAGTGCAGTGGCACAATCATAGCTCACTGCAACCTTGAACTCCTGGCTCAAGCGATCCTCCTGCCTCAGCTTCCTGAGTAGCTGAGACTACAGGCATAAGCCACCATGCTTGGCTAATTTTTTTGTGGAGATGGGGTCTCACTATGTTGCCCAGGCTGGTCTTAAACTCTTGGCCACAAGCGATCCTCCCCCCTTAGCCTCCCAAAGTGCTGGGATTACAGGTGTGAGCCACCGCGCCTGACCTAGAAAATATTAATTGTAGAATCTAGGAATTGGTCGTTCATTCTAAAATTCAACATTTCTGTAAATTGCTTGAGAGTTGTCATAGTGGGATGTTGGGGTTCAGGCTGTGGTTTCTGCCCTCCTGGGGTTCACAGTTTGGCAGGGAGAGGAGGAGGAGGTGGTGAGACAGATAGAGGGGGTGTGCCTATGTGGTTGAGGTTGGATGTGGAAAATTCTAGAAAAGTAACCCCTCCCCCGCATTTCTGGGGTATGAGGGTGAAAGTCCACTTTGGAGAGGCCAAGGGGGCTTGTGCTGCGAAGCAGGGGGGTTGAGGCAGGGTGGGGCACCTTCCAGCTGTTCCCTGGCCCTTTTGGCAGGTGTCCCCACCGACAGCCCCCTGAGTGATCACGGGGCCACCCTCTCTAGGGCCGAGTCAGCAAGTCAGTGGCGACTTTGGCGCCCAGACAGGGTTTCCTGGATAGACCAGCCCTGCCGTCACCCCACTTTCCAAGGAAATGGCCTTGAGACAGAGCAGTCTGTTTTTATCAGCCTCCCACCCCTGTCCCCCGATCCCAGGAAACCCCCTCAGATCCCAAGGGCTCCTTCCCAGGAAGACAGAGGAGGCTGGGGAAGTCCCCAGGGGGCTCTCCGAAGAAGTGGAGACAGGCTGCCCTCTCCTCCAGCCCTTCCCTACCGGCCTTGTCCCCCAAGACCACATGATGAGTCTCGCCTCCACTGTGGCCCCACAGCCAGACGCAGGTGGCTCAAATGGACGGATTTGGCAGACACTGACAGAAAGCTCAGAGTTTGAAGCCTGTTCTTGCCACGTCCTGGCACTGAGCCTCAGCCTTTGCATCTCTGAAGTGGGAATAATAGTAATAGCATCATCTACCTCCTAGAGGCTACTGCGGTCAGGTGAATAACGGCCCCCAAAAGATGTCCCCGTCCTAATCCCCAGAACCTGGAAATCTGTCCCCTCACACAGCAAAAGAACTTTGCAGATGAGATTAAATGAAGGATCTTGAGCTGGGAGACCATCCTGGATTATCTAATGTCGTCACAGAGTCCTTGGGGTAGCAGCGTGCACCTGTCGTCCCAGCTGCTCGGGAGGCTGAGGCACACACAACCACCCCTTGCCACACACAGCCACCTGTGGGAGATGATTGAGCTTATCCCCAATTTACAGATGAGGAAACTGAGGCCTGGAGAGAATTAAATCACACAGCAGGTAAAGGGTGCGGCCCTTACTTACCCACAACAGGGGCTACCCAGTGGGGGGCGGTGACCAGGTGTGTCCAGCAAGGGGCACCACCCGCCCGCACTGTCCTGGCAGACCCAGGAACCAGCAGCCAGAGCAGCAAGGATGGAGTAGAAAAACACACCATCCTCCACCAAAGTCCCTAAGGGGCTGGGGGCCTGGGTCTCTGAGGGGCTGGGGGCCTGAGGGGCTGGCTCTGTGGGGTAGAGCCTGGATTCTGGAATTTCTTGGTCTCTGGGGGGCTGGGCACCCCCGCACACACACACAATATTGCATCCTCTCTGAGAACTGTGGGCATTCTTAGAAATCTCCAATTCTCCCAGGCCAAGCCTGGGGTCTCTCAAAAGTCCCAGGAGGGGCTGGCTTAGCTCCCTGGTCCCTGGGGAGGGAGACTTGGGGTGGAGGGTGGCGGGGAGGGAGCAGGAAGTGGGGCCAGAACTCCTTCCGTCCTGGAGCTCAGGGTGTGGGACTAGCTCACCTCCGTGTCCCCATGATCCTGAGGGCTCCTGGCCACACAACCCAGTCGCCCCCCAACCTCTGCCCACGGAACCCCCAACAACACACACAAACAAAAGCAGCCCTAGCTGGCCTCCAGGAAGGCAAAAGTGCAAATCCAGTCTCTTCTTATCCCACACGCCACCTTCCCCTTCCTGTTGACCTGCTCCTGGGTGAGGGATGGGGGAGGACGGTGCACGTGACTGTGACCCAGGGCCACTGCCCTGGCCCCTCTGGGAAGGAGGCACGAGTCCCACCCTTGGGGAGCTCCCAGTCCCAGGAGGGAGTTCAGGCTGGGGGAAGGAGGGTCCAGAGACACTTCAGGCCCTTGGGGAGTCTCTGAGGAAGTGGGGTAGGTGTGGCTGGGGAGGCCAGTGGCCGGCGGGGTCTGACCAGGCAGGGCACTTGAACTCTGGGCTGGAGGGAGCTGGGGCTTTGTGCCCAGGGCAGATGGGAGCCATGGAAGGTTGTAGGCAGGAAGAAGATGTAGTCACGTGGCCGCCATGCAGCAAAGGGACTGAGGAGGGGTCTCAGGGAAACCCTAGAGTAGGCTGTTGTGACAGCCTGGTGCGGGTGGGAACCCTAAGGACGGCTGTCATGGGGGCCAGGGGGTGGGAGAAGGGGGAGTTAGTGGTTCATGGGGACAGAGATTCAGTTTGGGAAGATGAGAAAGTTCTGGAGAGGGAGGCTGGTGATGGCTGCAGAACAGTGTGAATGCGCTTAGTACCACCGAGCTGTGCGCTTTAAAGCGGTTAAAATGGCAAGTGTTATGTTGTGTGTATTTTACCGCAATTAAAAGAGAACACACAAACAGAAAAGTACCAGGCCTGGCTGCCAGGAGCGGTGGCTCACGCCTGTCATCCCAGCACTCTGGGAGGCCGAGGCGGGAGGATCGCTTGAGTTTAGGAGTTCGAGACCAGCCTGAACAAGAGTGAGACCCCATCTCTACTGAAAATAGAAATCAATTATCTGGACAGCTAAAAATATATAGAAAAAATTAGCTTGGCATGGTGGTGCATGCCTGTCATCCCAGCTACTCGGGAGGCTGAGGCAGGAGGATCGCTAGAGCCCAGGAGTTTCAGGTTGCTGTGAGATAGGCTGACACCACAGCACTCTAGCCCTGGCAACAGAGTGAGACTCCATCTCAAAATAAATAAATAAATAAATAAATAAATAAATAAATAAAAATAAAAACTTGTTAAAAAAGAAAAAGAATATTTCTTCCTCCTCTCTCATTAGTTATTCAATTTTTTTTATCAGTATGGATTCACCGATATTTATCTTATTA
>CAUYSK010020817.1:0-41209 GCA_963575035.1 Avahi laniger
AAGTCCATAAACAGCAAAACTTAGTTTAGCATTTAGCAACAATTGTTTATTTCTATATTAATTCCAGGCATTACAAAGAGATCATTTAAATAGAATTTTTAAATTTCTAAGATTAGAATAATTGTCTCAATTCATGAATAGGTGAATCAAAAAATGAATTATACTAGCACTCTGGGAGGCCGAGGTGGGCGGATCGTTCTGAGCTCAGGAGTTCGAGACCACCCTGAGCAAGAGCGAGACCCCATCTCTACCAAAAAATAGAAAGAAATTAATTGGACAGCTAAAAATATATCTAGAAAAAAAAAATTAGCCGGGCATGGTGGCTCATGCCTGTAGTCCCAGCTACTTGGGAGGCTGAGACAGCAGGATTGCCTGAGCCCAGGAGTTTGAGGTTGCTGTGAGCTAGGCTGACGCCAGGGCACTCGCCCCAGGCAAGAGAGTGAGACTCTGTCTCAAAAAAAAAAAAAAAAAAAGAATGAGGTAGAGCAGTTTGTAATGAGGTAGAATAATGTAAAAATATATTAAGTGAAAAAAGCAAGTTGTTGCATACCCTCATTTTTATACAATAAAATAACTAGGTGATAAGGTAATAATTATAAATGTATATTAAGGTTTAGAAAATGTGGGGCCATTCTACCACACTATTAACAGAGATGATCTTGGCATGGTAGAAATAGTTGAGAGGTTGAAGATCATGAAGGACATGAAGGATTGACTCCCTTTCTATGTTTCTGAATAGTTTGCAATGGGTTTTACAATGATCACATATTACACATTCTAACAACATCAGAGACAAAATCACATTCAAGATAAGAAATATGTGTTTTACATGTGCAGTATGTCTATGTGTGAGTTTTATTTGCATTTGCTTTCCGAATCCAGCTTTACATGCATCTTCTGACCTCAAGCAAAGAGAAGGGGTAAACCTTACACTGGAATGGAAAACTTTTGTACCTAACAACACTGAAAAGTTCTGATAATTTTTATTAATTCAGGGGAGATCTAAAAAATTTCAAACAAAGTGAGAACAGTGAGACACTTTAATATCATACAGACTGGTCTAGGGCAAGGACTGATCAAGAACTAGACACAACATGAAAGATCAGTGTGAAAGCAAAGCCGAAACCAAGTCAACAGAATGGCAACTGTAAAAAGCAACTATAGTGGATGGAAAATGAAAACAAGCCAAACCTTTTTCATTAAACAAGAGAAATTTTTCTTCATGGAGTCATCAAGAAAATAGTGATGTAAGTTTCTGACATTAAGTTTTGCTAGTACTTAAGAAGAGAAAAATGTATTTCTAGGGAAACTTTTAAGAGTAGGTTTCTATATAACAATGGACTCTCTCAATTTCAAGAGATTGTCACCCAATTACAATAAATTTTCTTAATGAAATTATCTTAAAGAATAAGTAACATTTTCCTTTAAAAAAAGATCAGAGGGCATACTTCTAGGGCAGTTTTATTTAGTAAAAAACAAATAATTAGACAAACCAAGGACATTTGTATTCACTCTTGCCCCTACTACGCTACTCAGTCTACTCTGGCATCTAAGCTACCTAAGCCATCACAAAATGAAACAGTAGACAAAATAAACTAAAAATTGAGAGGAGGAAAAAGGCCATTCTAGGTAAGACAAAGATATGTGCATCTGGTATGTGCATTTTTGTTTTAACCTCTGCCTGTTGTTTATAAGGCAGTTTTTTCCCTACTTGAAACAAATCTAAAACTTTGGATTTTATACTTTACAGGGAAAGCAACCTTAGAGACAGTATACTCCAACACCCTCATTTTACAATAAGGGCCAGAAATATAAAACAAGTTTGCCCAAAGTCACATAGCAGTCTAGCTGTTGAGATCTAGGCTTTCACTGGAGCAATACTGCATAAGGCTGACACTCCAAGGTGCTGAAACTGGGATGGAGGCATTTGGTGAGCCAGTGTCATTCCAGTGACTTGACTCTTCTAGGAGGTCTTCAATAGTTTTTCTTACACATGTTAATTATTTGTTCATCTTTCCAGTCTCATTTTCCAGGAAAGACTAGTTCTACACATCACTAAATAATCATCACCACCACCTCCACATTATCACAGAAACCCAGTGCAGGAACTATGCTCTGCTTCTCCAACAATCCTAACAAGATCGTATTAGTATTGTGAGGAGACAGAGGCTCTGAGACTTGCCTGAGTTTCCACAGCAAGTCAATGAAGGACTAGGTCAAATAAACCAGACTCATAATTATGCTCTTTAATTTAATCCTACTTGACAGATGATGGCTTCCTATCTATGAAATATACTCTTGAGATGAGGTTAAACTCTGAAAACACTAGGTAATAACTTGCATTTTCAAATAAAGAGTATAAAACTCACCGAGGAGAGGGGAGGTACAGTAAAAACAGGACAGAGTAAAAAATACCTTACCAGCAATCAGAGAAAGCTTTTGATCAATGCCATAAAGTAAAAGTATAATCATCAGGGTCAAAAAGCAAAGTTTTAAGAATGTATTCCTCCTATAGCACTTGATAAATAATGCAAACACTAATATGAGCTGCACACTGTCAACACAAAGTACAATCCACACTCTTTCAAGTGTCCCAAATATTAATTTGACAAGGGAGGCAGCTCCATAATGTGTTTGGGTTTATTTTGATTTTTCTTATATCAGCTTTTCAGCCTTCAAAGCTAAAATAATAAAGGACTCAAGCTTGCTGATTTTAATAGAAGGAAAACTGCAGATGTACATTTACAACAAATTATAGAAAAGATCCATTTGGAGCATAACACTTAAAGCTAATGTGAGCAAATCTGTTTTGCTTTGTTTTTTTTTTTTGAGGCAGGGTCTCACTCTGTCACTCAGGCTAGAATACAGCGGCATCATCATAGCTCACTGCAACCTCCAACTCCTGGGCTCAAGCAATCCTCCTGCCAGCTGGGACAACAGGTGCACACCACCATGCCTGGCTAATTTTTCTATTTTTTGTAGAGACGCAGTCTCACTATGTTGCTCAGCTGGTCTCAAACTCCTGGCCTCAAGTGATCCTTCCACCTTAGCCTCCTAGAATGCTAGCATTATAGGCATGAGCCATAGCACCCAGCCTATTTTTAAAGGATTATTTAACAGACTCCTAAGGCTTTGTTTTCTATACATTTCTCTGTGCTCACTTTCTGTTGGAAAACGATAAGTCACTGTTCATATCTGTGTTTTGTTCCAATGAGCTACGCTGGACAGGGGTAGAAAATTAGTTGAAATTTCTTCAAGAGACTTGTTCAAAGACAGTGATTCTTATTGCTCATTTTATTAATAAGAGCAGTCTTAAGGCAAATGTGAGTCTTGCTTCAACTTTCTCAATCAACAGTGATTTTAACTTTCTATCAAATACAAGAAACTCTGTTAAGTATCAAGAACCTCCTTAGACTGACAAAAGGTGACTCAATTTGATTAATTTATAAGTCATCTCATAGTTTGGGGTCTTCCTCACTTCATACTCATCATAACTCATTTCATATTTCCTAAACATCTTTTTATTTTCATTTTTTTTTGAGACAGGGTCTGCTCTGTTGTCTGGCCTAGAGTGCAGTGTGTCATCATAGCTTATTGCAACCTCGAACTCCTGGGCTGAAGCAATCCTCCTGCCTCAGGCTCCTGAGCAGCTGCAACTACAGGTATGCACCATCATGCCCAGCTGATTTTTCTATTTTTTCTACATATGAGGTCTTTTGCACAGGCTACTCTCAAATTCCTGGACTCAAGTGATCATCCCATCTCGGGCCTCCTGAAGTGCTAAGATTAGTGAAGTCGTGAGTCACAACACTGGGGTCTAAGCATCTATTTTTATTATCTGAATTATACTACTTAGGTATATCTTTTATTCATGTATAAATGGATGGATGTTACTTCTTCTCTCCCCAAATTAAAGGTTCCACAGGTCAATAACCATGTCTTCCATACCTTCAATTTTCCTATATCACCTATAACAACTAGAAGAGTAGATTATTGTTGACTCAACTTATCCATTAAGCAAGAGATAACAATGAATGAGATTTTGCTTAAATGAGTGGCAGAAAAGTAGGACATTCTTTCTGGACAGGTCAGCATCTAGGATAAAGGAGGATTATTTCAGGAAGAATAGGCCAGCCACCATTTCATCCCTGTCTAGAATGAATACCACCGTATTCGGGAAGAAAGAGTCTAATGTTTTTCAAAGATTTCATTTCAGTTACATTTTTTTAAAAAAAGAAACTTTTTTGTGTGCTTTAAAAGGTTTTTACACTAGGACAAATAGGTGACCACTAGAAGAGAGGAGCAGCAAGAACTTCTGTAAGAAACACAGTCTACTGTGACATGATGAGATGCTCTGGAACTTACTGACATGGTGCTGCTTACTGGGAATGCTCCAAGACATGCTAACCCACCACTATGGAGAAGACGTTTGCTTTAGTGAGAAGAGAGAAGAGAAAAGCAGCACCGGGTTATGAAGCAGGTAAAGAGATTAGCGGGGAGGGTAACCAAGGCCTTTACAGGCTACTATCAAGATAGGAAAAGGAGCAGAAAGAGAAAGCTACGGGCCCGACACAAACTTCTCAAGTTTTACACTCTGTTTAGAGAGGATCTTCTTAATGAATTACTGACCCAGGGCAAAAGAAGTTTGGCATGAGGAATTTTGCATAATTTATGAAGTGATGAAGTGTGTATTTGTCTCATTTTTCAATCACAGCTAACTTCACAAAAATTTTTTTAATAATTCAGTTGTCTGTCTACATTAAACCCTGCAAGGTGCCAAAAGCTCAAAAACGCTTAAATTCTTTCAACCAGAATTAATGTATTTGGAAATCAACTGAAACAGAATAAACAACTATAATCTATAAAACATCTAACACCATAATATAATTTGGTTTAAAAATTTATTACTGGATATACCAGAACATATGCCTTTTTCAGCCTTTCCATAAACAGTCCAACTTCTGGAAATCCCATATAGCACATATGGGTGTCAACCTCTTATATGCTATTAAATAAGACTGCTCTGTCCCTTGTGGGCATCCATTCACATTTGCCCTTGGTTAAACTTTCTTAATGTAAATTCACTCTCACTTTTCAGGCTGTAGTACAATAAAGATTTAAGTTTCTGTTATCAACTTAAAGTCTTTATCAATGAGACAGAATATAAACAGATGAGATGAAGTCATCTTCTATCTATAGCCTACTTCTAGAGTTTACCATTAGCCGAGCATCTTCTCTTTCCAAAATTTTCTGAGTCTGATCATCAGGGAACTTCAGTACAGTGGTTATAACTTTTGCCATGGTCTACAAGAAAAATGAGAGATGATCATTAATAGAGAGAGAAACACATAAAGTTCCGATCCATTCTGACATGTTCTGCTGGTGGGATTCTTTAGTGCTCTCAATGGAAGCCACGAACAAAGAAGTATGATGTGAAAGTATTAGTCAAGGAAATAACAATCAACACTAGAATTTCAATTTAAAAGGATTCCTCACAATGTCTGGGTTTATAATTGTTTTAAGAAGATGCATTTACAATAGCATGAAGCTATATAAAGTTCTAACACTTATGGCCCTTTGTTTATTAAGTTGAAATTTTATTACTCGTTCATTTTAAAAGGTTTTTATTAGCAGAAATCTGTCTAGTAAATGATATATTGCCAAAATATATGCTCTTAATAATCAGAATTAAACACTCCCCATGTTCAGCTATAACTAAATCACATCATATATCTCATAAACACGGCTACTGCATGAACATGAACATGCTTAGTAGGTATTTTTCAAGACATGCAGCACATCAGCCTAATAGAAATACAAATTACGTTTAAATAAACACAAGATGTTTCGTTTGATAGAAAACATGATGAATCAAAACATTACACATGGTGGCTTGCAAAACAAGATCATAAATTGTGCAGATCTAAATAAATATACCGTAAGTCAGACTGTCACCCATAAGCTCCTGGAAAATTCTCCTCAAAGGATGAAACTCCCTATTTTGTATCAAGATGAGATGTTTTGAGGGAGACAGAGAGGAAAGAAGATACCACTTATGAAATAAGTAGGATAACAAGTTCAGTGCTTACATACAAAATCAGGAGGTAGTACTCTCCTAAAGATTCCTACAGTGGATAGGAAGGTAGCCCAAGAAACTGACCCTTAATATTCTTTGTTCTCACACAGACCAGGGGGTTGGGGGCGATGATCTGGGGAAGGTCTTAAGGAAAAGATATTATAATAGTTAACCAAAAATACTGGAAACACACATCATTAGGGTGAAAAAAAGTATCATTCTTATTTCCAGGAAGGAAAGGAACTAATTAAAAAAAATCCTATTATATACTAAAGCCTAGGCAAGACACTTTATATATTCCTAATACTTACTTCAACTAACAGATCAACTAATACTGTTCCTCAACCACAAACTCCATGCATGGCAATATTTTAGTTTCAGATCTCTTCTTCCTTTTATCTTTGCCTCTGCCATTTTAGTGAGCAAAAAAAAATACCATTTAAAACAACTTACTTCTTGGAGAATTTCAAAGGCATTTAACAAAAGCTCTCATCATTTAAATTGTATTGCCTAGATAGCACAAAATTTTGTGTACTAAACTGAAGTCTAGAAAACAAGTACAGGTATACCTCATTTTATTGCACTTTAGTGAGCTTCACAGATATTGTGTTTCTTTCACAAACTGAAGTTTTGTAGCAACTCTTTGTCAAGGAAGTCTATGAGTGTCATTTTTCCAGTACATGATTTTTTCATGTCTCTGTGCCACATTTTGGTAATACTTGCAATATTTCAAACATTTTCATTATTATTGAATCTGTTACCATGATCTGTGATTAGTAATCTTTAATGTTACTATGGTAATTGCTTTGGGGTATCGAGAACCACACCCATATAAGATGGCAAACATAATTGATAAATGTTGTATGTGTTCTGACTGCTCCACTGACGGACTGTTTTCCCATCTCTCTCCCTTTCCTTGGGCCTCTCCATTCCCTCAGACACAACAATATGGAAACATGTCCTCTAAGTGTTCAAATGAAAGAAAGAGTCATATGTCTCTCATTTTAAATCAAATCAAAAGCTACAAATGATTAAGCTTAGTGAAGAAGTCATGTTTAAAGGTGAGATAGGCAGAAAGCGAGGCCTCTTACGCCAAACAGTTAGCCAACTTACAAATACAGGGGAAAAGTACTTGAAGGAAATTAAAAGTGCTACTCCAGTGAACACATGAAAGATAAGAAAGTGAAACAGCCTTATTGTTGAAATGGAAATAATTTTAGTGGTCTGGATGGAAGATCAAACCAGCCACAACATTCCCTTAAGCCAAAGCATAATTCATAGCAAGGCCCTAACTTCAATTATATGAACGCTGAGAGAGGTGAGGTAACTGCAGAAGAACACTGTGAAGCTAGCAGAGATTGGTTCATGAGGCTTAATGAAAGAAACCATCTCCAAAGCATAAAAGTGCAAGATGAAGCGGCAAGTGCTGATGGAGAAGCTGCAGCAAGTTACCCAGATCTAGCTATGACTGATGAAGGTGGCTACACTACACAACACATTAGACTGTTCAATGTAGACAAAACAGCCTTTTATTGGAAGATTTCACCTAGGATTTTCAACGCTAGAGATGAGAAGTTAACAACTAGTTGCGAAGCTTCAAAAGACAGGCTGAGGCTGGGCGGGGTGGCTCACGCCTGTAATCCTAGCTCTCTGGGAGGCCAAGGCGAGCGGATTGTTTGAGCTCAGGAGTTCGAAACCAGCCTGAGCAAGAGCGGACACCCCATCTCTACTAAAAATAGAAAGAAATTAATTGGACAACTAAAAATATACAGAAACAATTAGCCGGGCATGGTGGCGCATGCCTGTAGTCCCAGCTACTTGGGAGGCTGAGGCAGGAGAATCACTTGAGCCCAGGAGTTTGAGGTTGCTGTGAGCTAGGCTGACGCCACGGCACTCACTCTAGCCAGGGCAACAGAGTCAGACTCTGTCTCAAAAAAAAAAGAGAGACAGGCTGACTCTCTTGTTAGGAACTAATGTAGCTGTTGGCCTTTTCAAGTTGAAGCCAGTGCTCATTTACCATTCCAAAAATCCTAGTGCTCTTTAGAATTATGCTAACTCTACTCTGCCTGTGCTCTAGAAATGGAACAATAAAATCTGGGTGACAGCATATCTATTTACAGCATGGTTTACTGAATATTGTAAGCCCACCATTGAGACCTACTGCTCAGAAAAAAAGATTCCTTTCTAAATATTACTGCTTATTAACAATGCACCGGTCACCCAAGAGCTCTGATGAAGATGTACAAGGATATGAATGTTTTCACGTCTGCTAACACAACATCCATTCTGCAGATCAAGGACTAATTTCAACTATTAAGCCCTATTATTTAAGGAATACATTTTGTAATGTTATAGTAGCCATACATAGTGATTCCTTTGATGGATCTGGGCAAAACCTTCTGGAAAGGATTCTCCACTCCAGATGACATGAAGAACATTCATGATTCATAGGAGGAGATCAAAACATCAACATTAACAAGAATTTCGAAGAAGCTGTTTCAACCCCAACACATGACTTTGTGGGGGTCAAGACCTCAGTGGAAGAAGTATCTGCAGATGTGGCAGAAATAGCAAGAGAACTACAATTAGAAGTAGAACCTGAAGACGTGACTGTATTGCCACAATCTCAAGATGAAACTTTACCTGATGAGGAGTCATTTCTTATGAATGAACGAAGAAAGTCATTTCTTAATATGGAATCTACTCCTGGTCAAGATACTGTGAACTTTGTTGAAATGACAAGAAAGGATTTGGAATATTCCATAAACTTAGTTGGTAAGGCAGTTGCAGGGTTTGAGAAGATTGATTCCAATTCTGAAAGAAGCTCTACTGTGGGTAAAATGCTGTCAAACAGCATCACATGCTACAGAGAAATCTTTTGTGAAAGGAAGAGTCAACTGATGTAGCAACCTTCATTGTTGTCATTTTTAAGAAACTGCCACAGCCACCCCGTCCTTCAGCAGCTACTACCCTGATCACTCAGCAGCCATCAACACTGAGGCAAGACCCTATAACCAGCAAAAAGATTGTGACTCACTGAAGGTTCAGATGATCATTAGCATTTTATAGCAATAATTTATTTTTTAAATTAATGTATATATATTTGTTTTTTAGATATAATGATATCGCATATATAACAGACTACAGTATAGTGTAAACATAACCTTTATATGCACTGAGAAACCAAAAAATTGGTGTGATTTGCTTTATTGTGATATTCATTTTATTGCAATGGTCTGGAACTGAACCCACAGTATCTTCAAGGTATGCCTACATATATGTGGCATGAAATAGCAAGAGAAATATGAAGTAGTAAATATTTCAGTATTTTCTTTTTAATAACACTCTGAAGCAACTTCTGGTATACTATCTATGAAGATCATTTTTACGAAGTATCAGAAATCTAAAATTTAGGGATTCACAATCACAGAAAGCATTTCTCTAATTTCAATACTGTATGAAGTTCAGAATACCAAAAAGTCCATTTATATTCACTATGAAACCACATATACATGCATGCACAAGCATGTTTGTAAAAAGAACAACAACAAAAAAAATGAACTGTGGCTAGTTGTCTCTTCACATTTCTAGATGACAGTAAATGGTAAACCCACCTCTAAATTCATCAGCGATCCAGAATGTGCAGCTTATTACCCAGTAAAGACTTAAAGCTCATCCCTGGCTTGCCAGAAAACACTTTAATGAAGAAGCCCAGGCTCTCTGCCACACCTTGGGAAAGAAATCAGACTGTCTACTCTATATACAATCTCCTCAGGCCCTGGGAAGTAAGGAAAAGTTCAAATGAGCCACCTGATTTAGAAGTGGCCTCTCCTGCCAGGTTTTCCTTAGGGAGAGGTTTTTTTCGATAAATCTTAGGATGAGAAATACTTTACGTTGAAAAGGAGAACAGGCTGAATTTCAGATTCAATAATAGCATGGAGGATCAAAACCCAAGAAAAAGTGCAAGGACAGAAGAAAAGAGTGGAGCTTACTTAACTCCATACTACAAGGATGTGTGTACTATAATATGATCTTCTTAAAAAAGTCATCTGCCTCATAAAATAAAGAACACTGTGCAAAAGCAGATGAAGAAACACAGGTGAGATGACATACAGATCCTGCTAGACAAGAAACAACTGCAGATGGTCATCAAATCACAAAAGCTACAACATACTGTGGCTTATTCTAAAACTACAACCTGGTCTCCATTTCAAATTCTTTGTCAATGTATAGAAATTGGGCAAATCAGCAGAAGACGTATCTAACAACAGCTGTGATCTTGTCAATGTCTGATCACAATTTTTCAGGGCTACCCAACACCTACAGGTAAAATGCTATTAACATTCAAGACTGTCTATCCTCTATTGTAGCCTTAAGTGGAATCACTTCTTTTTCACAGATCCAGTGTCTTAGGGGGAAGAGATTACTTATCATTCCAAAAACCCACACTCAATTTTCTGCCTTGGATCTTCCATCTGGGCTACCCCTTCCGTCTGAGCTCATCTATCAAAATCTAACATAGCCCCTTAAACCCCTGTATGCACACCACCTTCTCCCCAATGCCCACTCTGACCCTTCCACAAGAAAATATGAGGACTCTGTATCTCTCATATAGCACTTACTACATTCTTCATCACATTATGGTTAAGTGAGTATAGCTTCACTTTCTTACTATATGGTGAAATTCTTAAATTTAGGGATGGTGTCAAATTTAATCTTTCCATCAAGGTGATAAATAAAGGGCCACATGCGGTTAAATACTCAATAAATATGCAGTAAATTAAGCTGAATGCCTGCTACCAAATTTTCAATATTTACCTATAAAATGCGATGGCATAATGGTAGACTACCCTTCATTTTTAGTAGCTAGAAAAGTAGAATGAATGCTGAATGTAAGAGAGAGAGCATTCCTCTACAACATGGATTCCCAGCCGGGTATTAATGAGGCTGCTTGTGCCCTGCAATATCCCTTTCGGCCATCTTGCAAGCCACACCCTAAGATTAACTGCAGAGCCCTGAAAGCACAAGCTTAGACTTGGCTGAACTGGTATTGCCCCACAACACTTCTTATGCTTATGCTAGGTCTTTCTTTGGGAGGACTCAAGCTCTGTAAATCTCGTCTCCAGAAGAAACAGGTTGAGGCATTTGTCTCTTCATTTTACAGATCAAGAAAAGGTTAAATAATTTATTTAGCAACAACACTTGCATCAAAGCTTTAGATTCACTAATGAACCAAGGTAGCTAAAGTTCTGAGAGGCTTTTCATTTTTTTAAGATATGCCTCTCTTCTTCATGCCCAAAGAAGTAACAAGGTAACTTTAACTATTTACTTCACCTCAAATATAAGTTACTATGTGAGGTGCACAGTAAGGACATAATAAAGAAAACTGCAATTCAGTAGCTTTGTTTTAAAAAGATAAGGAGAAAATTAGGTTTAGCTATCCTTGAGGGTTTTTTCTTTAAAGTCCTTAAGAAAAAAAGACACAATTACTATGAATTAATATATCCCCTCTGTGATACATGTCCAGAAACATACTAAGTATTCATTTAATTTGAAAACTATTTGATGCAATAAAATGTGATTTCTATAGATATTAAGAATTCAAATGATTTCTAGCCCACTTTTGGTGTTTAGCTGAATCTCCAATCCATAAATTCGTAATATTCTTTTAAGATATTTTCTTATGCATGCTTTTTAGGTTTTAAATATATTTGCTAAATCAATGCCTGAAATAGCTTAGCACCCTATGACTCAGCAACTTCCACACATCCCTACGTTAAAACACTGATTGCTTCCAAGGAGAGGAAACTCATTATTCAAATACATTCTTAGCCAAGGTACATAGACAATGCAAAATTCCATAAAGGTAAAATGTTGAAACAATGTCAAAAACAGAAATTGCTTTAAATAAAAAATTTTGTTTGAGGAAAAACTCATGAATTTCCCCAAAAGCATTTAATTCAATTCAAGACACATTTACCAAATTTCCAATATAAGGCTATTTTAAAAACACGGCAGGCGATACAAATAAGAATAGAACAAGTCTCTACACTCAAGGACCTTACAATAAATGTATCATTCTAGAAAACAAATTAGCCAAGCACTATTACTTACATGGTGTGGTAATTTTAAAATGATCAATATTCCACATGTGCAGGAAGTGATTTTCTAACAGTGACTAAAGTGAAATACATCTAAATCTTCCTAAGTAGCCATTCTTAATTACGACCATTTCCAATACTATCCACAATATCCTCAAGTCTCCTTGAAAATGAAATTTATTCTCCTAACTTTAAGATCTGAAGTCAAGAAAAAAAAATGGCCACATGCTTCGCAAATTATTCTTAAGTTAATAAAGTTTTAATTTTTTAGTATTCAGTGTCATCTGACAGTATTTTAAAAATTAGTATTTTATAAATGTAACAAATATAAGATCTGCAAATTCACTTTTGTAAACTAAGAGCAGTAACATAATTACCTATTGCCTACTATTAGTATGCATGATCTGCTAATAGTAAACACATGCTATCAATATGTGTATTAGAAGCAGAACATATTTCCTTTTAAATTAAGCCACATACCAAATCACCAGACATGATTTATACCTTAGTCTCCCGACCCATCATATACTCAAAAAGCACTTTTCGCAAATACTCAAACTCCGTAGGTTCTCCAAAGAGTGAGACATCAGTATGGTACAAACTGCCACCTGTCGAATAAAAAACAGATCAAACTGTAAAGACAAAACCAGATAAACTACTTATTACTTAGAAAAACAGACAAACTAAAAATCAATGGAACAAAGAGAAGCACTGCTTTTACATTAATTATATTATATTGTACTGTATACACATACACACTAAACTTTCCAATTGGTGTCTTACTCTTGAAAGAAAAAACACGAATTACTGCAACAATTTTGTATCTCACATCTTGTTCTCTTCCTCCTGGCCTTTTACTGTAACTTTATATTACTTTAGATTTAGAATTCATTCTGTTTATTTATTTAGAGATGGAGTCTTGCTGTCACCCAGGCTGGAGTGCAGTGGTGTAATTACAGCTCCCTGTAACCTCAAACTCCTGAGCTCAAGTGATCCTCCCACCTTGGCCTCCCAAAGTGCTAGGATTATAGGTGTGAGCCACCATGCCCTGCTGAGTATAGAATTTAAATCACCTTTTGTTCAGTGAAAACAAACAAATGAAATTGCATAAGGTATCATTTACATACACGTGATTGGCAAAATCTTTAAAAAGCCAAGTAATAACAAGCATTGGTGAGGATGCATTGGGTTGGTGCAAAAGTAATTGCGGTTTTTAGCATTGTTGAAATTTGCTGTTTGATATTGAATACATTCTTTAAAAAATATGGCTATGTTATACATCATTTTAGTGCACATTTCTTGCTCTATGTTTTTTTTTTTTGCTAATGACTTATTACTTGTTTATATTTATTTTAGTCTATGGAAATGATGTTAGACAAAAAGCAAATTTGAGCGATTTTCTTATTTGAGTTAAAAAGGGGTCATAAAGCAGCAGAGACAACTTGCAACATCAACCACACATTTGGCCCAGGAAATGCTTGAACGTACAATGCAGTGGTGGTTCAAGAAGTTTTGCAAAGGAGACGAGAGCCTTGAAGATGAGGAGTGCAGTGGCCGGTCACTGGAAGTGACAATGGCCAATTGAGAGCAATCATCGAAGCTGATCCTCTTAGAACCACAAGAGAAGTTGCCAAAGAACTCAAGGTCGACCATTCTATGGTCGTGCAGCATTTGAAGGAAATTGGATAGGTGAAAAGCTTGATAAGTGGATGCCTCATGAGCTGACTTAAAATCAAAAAAAAAGTCATTTTGAAGTGTCATTTTCTCTTCTTGTATGCAACAACAATGAACCATTTCTTGATTGGATTGTGATTTGCAGATTTTATATAACCGGTGATGATCACCTCAGTGGTTGGACTGAGAAGAAGCTCCAAAGCACTTCCCAAAGGCACACTTGCACCAAAAAAAGGTCATGGTCACTGTTTGGTGGTCTGCTGCCAGTCTGATCCACTACAGCTTTCTGAATCCCAGCGAAACCATTACATCTAAGAAGTATGCTCAGCAAATTCATGAGACGAACCGAAAACTCCCACACCTGCAGCCAGCATTGGTTAACAGAAAGGGCCCAATTCCTCTCCATGACAATGCCCAACTGCACGTTGCACAACCAACACTTCAAAGTTGAATGAATTGGGCTACGAAGTTTTGCCTCATTGGCCACATTCACCTGACCTCTCACCAACTGACTACCACTTTTTTCAAGCATCTCGACAACTTTTTGCAGGGAAAACACTTCCACAACCAGTAGGATGCAGAAAATGTTTTCAAAGAGTTCATTGAATCCCAAGGCACGGATTTTGATGCTACAGGAATAAACAAACTTATCTCTTGTTGGCAACAACGTGTTGATTGTAATGGTTCCTATTTTGATTAATAAAGATGTGTTTGTGCTTAGTTCTAATGGGTCTGAAACCACAATTATTTTTGCACCAACCTAATAAAACAATGGAATCTTTTGTGCACTACTGGCAGGAAAGGAAACTGATATAAGCATGACAGAGGACAAGTTGGCCTTAGTTTGTAAAACTTTGTGAAAGAGTAGGGAATATAGAATTTAAAACAAATTTAAGTGATTTATCAATCAAATGCAATGTACGGGTATTGTATGTCTCCTGATTCAAATAAACCAGCTATTCACCACCAAAACAAGGAAACATTGGCTGGGTGTGGTGGCTCACGCCCGTAATCTTAGCATTCTGGGAGGCGAGGCAGAAGGATTGCTTGAGCTCAGCCTGAGCAAGAGCGATATCCCGTCTCTACTAAAAATAGAAAAATTAGCGGGGCATGGTGGTGCATGCCTGTAGTCCCAGCTACTCAGGAGGCTGAGGCAGAAGGATCACTTGAGCCCACTCACTTTGAGGTTGCTGTAAACTAGGCTGACCGCCCATGGCACTCTAGCACAGGTGACAGAGCGAGACTTTGTCTCAAAAAAAAAAAAAAAAAAAAAAGGAAACATTTATGAGACTACAGGTAAGTTTGAATACTGACTGGTTATTTGATAATATTAAGGAATTATTGTGAATTTTTTAGGTTCTATAATGGTATTGTGTTTACTTTTAAAGAATCCTTTGTAGAGATCCATACTGAAATATTTACATATAAAATGATAAGCTATATATCTAAGACTTCCTTTAAAATGATCCAAGAGACCAAGGATAGGAAAGTTTACAGTACAAATGAAACAAGATTGGCTATGTCTTGATAATTGTTGAAGTTGGGTGAAGTATACATGAGTGTTCATTATATATTATACTCACTACTTGCAATATGTCTAAAAAATTCTGTAACAAAAAATTTAAAAGAGAGACATTAACAGAGAAAGAAGATGCCAGCTAGTACAAGATCTTGGCAACATACATAACTGATAAATCAAATAAAAAAATGACAAATAATCTAATTTTAAGACATGAAAATATGGATGGGCATTTCATAAAAGAAGAAATACACATCTCTAAAATGAACAAATGAACAAATGACCAAACAAATAACATCCTGAATCTATTACTAATAAGAGAAATGCAGTGAAAATCATAAGATATCATTACACCGTATTTAGATCAGCAGAACATTAAAGAGCTTTAATATATCCAGCACTGATGAGGAGCTGGAGTGGTGAGACAGATATCTCACCCCCTACTAATGGAAGTGGAGATTAGTACAAAAAAATAAAGAAAACAGTTTGGCTTAACCTAGTACAGGATATGCACAAAAGTGTTCATATCCTATGACCCAGCAATTCTACTCCCAGTATATTCTAAAAAAAATCTTTCATATGTATACTAGGAAACATGAACAAGAATGTACAAAATAATATAATGGAAATGAGTGAACCACAGCTACACACAACAAAGCTGACAAATCTTATTATTAAGCAATAAAACCAAATAGGTCATACAAGAAGACTTACAGTGTGCTGAACTACATCAAGTTGCAAAACAAGCAAAATCTTAACAAAATATCGCTTGAAAATATATACATGGTGGTAAACAATAGAGAAGAACAAGAGAATAATTAACATAAAGTCAGAGAAAACAAGATAGAATGACAAGAGGGATAAAGATATTATTATACAGGCATGTATAGGGGCTTCTAAAAAAGGTTAATCTTTTATTTCTTCCTGCATGGTAGGTGCTCATTCTATTCTTATTTTTTAAAGAGGCAGCATGGTAAAGAGATTAATGTGCATATTCTACCAGATTGCTTGGGTTTAAATGAATTGATACACAAAATTTGTTTATAATAATGCCTATGCCTGGCACTTAGGATTATATATGTATTAGATATTAAATAAACTGTTCCTATGTGTGTGTATTCATAAAATTGAGAAAAAAAGAAAATTATGTATGAAATTAAGTTGAAATTAACAGAAAGAATCAATACAATTCTCTAAGCACTGCTGAGCACTGACCCAGCCTATGGTTCTACGCTGAGAATCACATACAGTGACTTAGCTGTGGTGAATCATCTTTGCAGGAAGAATCACCTCTGCAGTAAGTGTAGGAAACTTCCAGGTTGGTTTTTACTTCTCTTAGAGGAGCACCAGTTTGGAAAGAATCCAAAGCAAGCCCTTGAATTTAGTTAAAAATTATACAGTATCTTACGTTATTTCATAGCAATGAGTAAGAGCTTTCAAAAACACAAAAGATTGCTAAATGGCTTTGATTGCTACCCTTGTGATTCCCATGAGCAAACAGAAAGGTTTACAAAATATCTAGCAAAATAAAACAATTTTTAAAACAGTGAGGCAAAGTGAACTTTAGAGAATGTATAATTGTTATAAGAATATTCAAAGATCATGATTATCTCAAGAGAACTATGTAAAGACTCAAGCTCATCTTTAAAACCCTTTGTAATTTGAAATGTGGTGTGTCAAGAAGAAAAAAAAAATTGAAATTGATTTTAAATTTAAAAAATCCCTTTGCAAAAGAAATATTCTATTTAAATTAAGAGAAAGTCATCCTCCCCTATCTCGAATAGAAGAATTTTAATGAAATTATTTTCTCCTTAAATCCTGGTTTACAATTAGTAATTACAGAATTATTATAGTAGAAACCAGGAAGCATCTAAAACGTGTGTGGATGTGGATGTGGATGATATAAATGTTTGCATAAATATATAAGAGTCTGGAAAAATACATATAAATTGTGAACTGGGTGCATCTGAAGAGTGAAGAATAAAATAGAAACTTGCAATTTCACTTATGTACTGCACTGATTCATTTTTTAAATAAACAACAAATGTGCATTAAGTTTTAGTTTAAATTGCTATTATTCTTTCCTTAAAATTAGCTGTTAAAATAATAAAGGTAAAATATATTCACTGTAAAGAATACAGATTATGGCCAGGCGCAGTGGCTCACGCCTGTAATCCTAGCTCTCTGGGAGGCCGAGGCGGGCGGATTGTTTGAGCTCAGGAGTTCGAAACCAGCCTGAGCAAGAGCAAGACCCCGTCTCTACTAAAAATAAAAAAAGAAATTAATCGGACAACTAAAAATATATAGAAAAAATTAGCCGGGCATGGTGGCATATGTCTGTAGTCCCAGCTACTCAGGAGGCTGAGGCAGTAGGTTTGCTTGAGCCCAGGAGTTTGAGATTGCTGTGAGCTAGGATGATGTCACGGCACTCTAGCCCGGGCAACACAGTGAGACTCTGTCTCAAAAAAAAAAAAAAAAAAAAAAAGAATACAGATTAGCTGTGATGGAATACTATTCAGCCTTAAAAAAGAAGAAAATCCTGTCATTTGGGACAACATGAATGAAACTAGAGGAGATTATGTTAACTGAAATAAGGCAGGCACAGAGAGGCAAATACCACACGATCTCACTTATATGTGGAATCTAAAAAAGTTGAACTCACAGCAGCAGAGTAGAATAGTGGTTACCACAGACTGTGGGGGATGGGAAGATATTGTTCAAAGGATATGAAATGTCAGATAGGAAGAATATGTTCATGAGATCTATGGTATTAATACAATATGGTGACTATAGTTAATAACAAAGTATTGTATTCCTGAAAATTGCTAAGAGAGTAGATTTTAATTGTTCTCACCACAAAAAATGGTTAAGTATCTAAGGTAATGCACTGTTAGCTCAATTTAGCCATTCCAAATATAAATATTTTAAAACATGATGTACATAATAAATATATACATTTGCCTATTAAGAAAAAATAAATTAAATAATTTAAAGATGAAGTAAATATATAGATTAGCAAAGACAAAAATAAAAATCATCCATAAATCCACCAATAAAAGACAACCATGGATAACATGAGAAATCATTCTTACCTTTGTAAGGTGTCCCCACAGTTGTTCCATATACATTTTTTTCGTATTTCTTCAAACGATCTTCTAAATTGTGAATCTAAACATAACAAATATTCAAACCATAAGATTCATATGGAAACCATATGTAAGAAAAAAGGAATGCTGAGCACTAGATTTTTTGACGGTTAAGATAGAATATATACGACTAATTGATCACAGCCAGTTACAGATTCCTTTGTTCCTTCTCCACTCCCACTGCTTCACTTGATTAGCCTAAAAAATATGTATATATGTATAAAATTAAAAAAAGATAGAATATAGGCAAATAAAATTAAAACACATTAACACCATAAGCACAGAGAGCAAAAGAAAAAATACATAAACTGTATATTACTAAAATTAGAAACCTCTGTGCATCAAAGGACACTATTAAGAAAGTGAAGAAAACCTATGGAATGAGAGAAAATATTTGCAAATCATATATCTGATAAGGGATTTGTATCTAGAATATATAAACAGCACTTATATCTCAGCAACAAAAAGACAACCCAACTAAAAAATGGGCAGAGGACTTGAACAGACATTGCTCCAAAGAGCCAATAAGCAAATAAAAGATGCTCAACATCATTGGTCATTAGAGAATTGCAAATTAAAACCACAATGAGATACTACTTCATACTGACTAGGATGGCAATAATCAAAAGTTTGTTGGCGAGGATGGGAAGACATTGGGGTCCTTACACTTTGGTGATGGTAATGTAAAATGGTACAACCACTATGGAAAACAGTGTCGCAGTTCTTCAAAAGGCTAAACATAGAAAGAATTAGCATATGATCCAGCAATTTCACACCTGGGTATACACCCAAAATTATTGGAAATAGGTGTTTAAACAAAAACTTGCACAAATTTTCCTAGCAGCACTGTTTGTTATAGTGACAAAAGGTGGAAACAACCCAAATGTCCATCATCGATGAATGGACAAAATGCAGTATACCCATACAATGAGATCTTATTCAGCCATAAAATGCAAAACATGAATGAATCTTGAAAACATTAAGTAAAAAAAGCCAGACATAAAATGTTCATGCGTTGTACGATTCCACTTATATGAAATACCCAGAATAGGCAAATCCATAGAGACAGAAAGCAAATTAGTCGTTGCCAGGGGTTAGGAGGAAGTGGTGGTGGGAAGTGACTGCTTACTGGATGTGGGTTTCCTTTTGGGGTGATGAAACATTCTGGAACTAGATAATGGTTTCATAACATTGTAAATGAACTGAATGTCAATGAACTAAATTAAATGTCGATGAATTGTATACTTTAAAATGATTAAAATGGTAACTTTTATGTGTATCTCCCCATGATAAAAATAACTAATGCAAAAATTGTTACATTAAGATAGTTTCTACGATTCGAGGATGTTAAAAGAAGAATTTTAAAGCAGTAATCTTAAGAATAGATTTAAAAAGCTGAACCACTGGGGAAACAGAAAAAAAGTTAAATTGGGACTTAGTACCTATTTTTATGAAATTTTTAAAAATATGAAAAATTTCAAATATATTCAAAGAAAGTATAGTATAATTAATGCCTATATACCCATCTATCACCCAGTTTCAACAATATCAAGATTTTTGTCTGTATGAATTTTAAAAGAATTGGAAAATGCCTGGAGATGAAGCCTTCAAATTTAGCCTGCTGACTTGAGCGAGCCATTATGTCTCCAGAGTCTAGAAAAAGACTTTACTAAAGATCA
This sequence comes from Avahi laniger, assembly GCA_963575035.1. Taxonomy (NCBI): domain Eukaryota; kingdom Metazoa; phylum Chordata; class Mammalia; order Primates; family Indriidae; genus Avahi; species Avahi laniger. The sequence continues at coordinate 20,196 of CAUYSK010020817.1, forward strand.
TGCACCACATATACTAGTGTGTGCATATTTGTGCATCCTTGAAAAAGTATATACATAGTCCCATTTAAACTGTGGACATATACTGTCCATGGATAACATATGGATAAATCATATTACATTAGGACAATTTAACCACTTGGAAAAATCTTACCAAAGATTGATGCCAACGTATTTTTTTCTCTGATAAAAATAACTTCCTTTTAGAACTTAAATTATTACAAATTATACAAACACAAATTGTTATCCAAAATGTTAAGCACTGGAAATAAAGCAATGAAAATATTCTTATTTAAATGTATGTGATCATGAATTTATGGAGATAGGCTCTAGCACCTTTGGATTTGGAAATAAAATTTCTCATGTAAGACACACAAGAATATCCAAGTACCTACTAACATAAATTTAGTTCAAAATAAAAGGTACCAATTAGGCTGTACCTGTTCTCTGAACTCTTGCTCTTTCAATTTTGAATCACTGATTAGAGTTGTCTTCTGTGCTAATTGTGTCTGAAAAAAACAAAACGTCAGATCTGAAGTGCATATGGGTTTCATTATTGCATGGACACATTTCCATACTGCTTGGAAATTTTTCCTTGTTAAAACAGCCTCTATGTTTTAACTTATAAAACAGAATGCTCCTAAAATGCACAACCTTCAGTGAAATTCAAAGAAGAATTAGTCTTACCTGTAGCTCCATAATTGTTACCTGAAAATGGAAAAGAAAAAAAAAGAGTATATACAATAAAATCTATAAGTAAAGAAACAATAAAATCGAGTAATATAAAAATACAAGGAAATAAGAAGTCAGTGTTACAGTCTTAAAGGAGTGGTCAGATTTGAGATAAGGCAACTTTAAATATTTGCTTTTAAACAAATGTTCTATTTTGTTATACAAAATATTACAGTACAAATACACTCAAACATAGGTAAACACAGAGAAAAAAAAAACTGAGGGTCACTCACCAAACAACTAACCATGATTATTACCACCTGGGAAGGGAGGTACCCACCAAGGAGGGTTTTATTCTGTATACTTCTGTATTACCTCCTTTACAGTAAGAAGATGTACTATTATTTGTATAATTTTAAATAATTAAAGATTAACATCTATTTAAAGCACATAAACCCTTTAGGGAAATTTCTAAAGCACTATTTCTGGGAATCCACTCTGAGCTGCAATCACAAATTATTTTTCATCAAACTCACACTGGTAAGCAAATTAAGATATCCAGAAGCACCAAAAGATGCTCAAGAGCAAAAGGATAAAATATCATGAAAAATACAATGGAAAAATATTTTTTAGAGTAGAATTAATTAAGGATATCTTTTCTTTTTTATGACACAAGGGAAAGGGCTCAGAAGTCCTTCTGAATAGCAATTTCACAACGTGTCAGTACTCTGTGTCATCCCAACACAGTTGAAAATGCCACTATTTGCAACATTAATACTTACTTTGATACTAAGGAAAAGTTCATGTTAGACAGTGAAATATGTGTATTTTCTCATAGGAAGTAGTATTTAACAGCACCTAGTATATTCAAGTCATGACCAAATAGCATAAATAAATAAATACATGCATACATACAGAACTAATTTAATAGCTATTAAATGCTGAGCACAGTGGCTCATGCCTATAACCCCAGCACTTTGGGAAGCTGAGGTGTGAGGATTGCTTGAGCCCACGAGTTCAAGGTTACAGTGAGCTATGATCACCCCACTGTATTCCAGCCTAGGCAACAGAGTGAGATCTTGTCTCTTAAAAAAAAAAAAAAGAAAAAAGAGCTATTAGAGAAACAGAGAAATGGTCTGCTAAGCTTGCTCAGTGCTTATAACTGACATATACCTACCACGTGGCACAGAGTAGCAAACCTCTTTATAAAGGCCCCTTCTCTGCACTTTGGGAAGGTGACCATGTAATTGGTTGTCTAAAAAATTGTTATCTGGTAATGGACATTCCATAAGGAAGCCTCTCAAGGATAAGGTCATGAACAGTGTCTACTCACTTTCCCATTATTTCATGACTACGCTATGAAAAGACCATCCTGAATGAGTGAGAATATTTTAGGAAGTGGAACAATACACTATCAGCCTTTTCAAATTGGGGCCCACATGTCCTGTGGGTGTGCACTTGTTGGGGTGCACAACGGGACAGGAAGCCACAGGGTAAACATGGTCTATCTTTCATAGTGTTAATTTTACTTAAAGATTGGGATTATTTTTTTTAAATGCCTAAGATATGCATGGCTAGTTCTCTTTGAATTCAGTCCAATTTTCCAAAATCATCCCATTGTATTCACACCTGATCCATTAACCAAGAAGAAAGATAGAAATTGTTTTTCTTAAAAGTACATAACTAAAAATATCATTTTTATGTGACTGCAACTAAGGATACATTACAGAGTAAAATATAAAATTTATATGACTTTTTAGCACAAAATTGTTTATATCTAAAAATATCATACTTGCTATGTACCATTTCTGGCTATGCCCCAGGTCTGTATTTTTCACTTTTCTCTGCTTTCCTTTCCATGGAAAAGACCAAGAAGCACTAGGTTTTTAAGTTTGGTAGATTGGGTTTATATTCCCAGTGCAACATTTATTCTGTAAGCTTAAATATTTTATTTAACCTCTTTGAACCTTAGTTTCACTATCTATAAAATGGAGGCAAGAATCTCTCTCAAAAGGTTTTTGCTAGGATTAAATGAGATAAATACGTATGCGTGTTAGCAAACATGTCAAATCATGGAAATGACAATGTTCTCAAGAAACATGTAGCAAACTCAAATTCCTCTCACATGATCATTGCCAGGGTTCTCCTCCTGCTGTAGCTTTTGCTGATATTTCTTCTGCAGCTCCTCAAGTTCAGTCTGCAGGTCCATTACTTTTGCAGTCATTTCTTCTTCACGAGCCTTTCGAATAAAATAATAACATGTCAATAAACATATCGAAAGAATACTGTAGAGAGGCAACATGGCATAGAGAAAACCACCTCTATGGGAGAAATAAACATTAAGTTTTTGAGACACCCTATTGTTTTTATTTTAATTCATTACTCTGCTCAAAACACTTTCTTTCATGCCCCACTTTTAACTCCAAGTCCTTTTCAATGCTGCTCATTATTCCTAGATGTCCTCTTTTCCACCCTCACTCCCTTTGTCTTCACTCTGAACAGCTCATCAAGCTGTTTCTTTCCCCTTCAACTAGGGTTCCCAGCTTTAAGCAACAATTAGGTGTATAACACAATTGGGACAAAACTACAATACAAATCCTGTGTTTTAAGACTTCAGCCTTTTCTATTACCAGAATTTGATTTCTAGAAAATATTCATTAATATTTTCTGGCAACGTACGGGTCACAAGATGTTGTGGAGTTTGGTTTTTTGCCCCCTTTGGATAGGTGGCATAAATCAATAGATGGTCCTTTGTCCTAGTTCTGCAAACCTGTACATCTATATATCTGCCCCCAAACCACATTAGCAGTTGTTTGGGGTAAAATGTTCAACTAAAATCTATTTTTGAAAAAAAATAGTTATTGTCCAATGTGTTGGTAACCAATGTAATCAATCTCCCTTTGCCCCAAACTTTGCAAAAAACAGACAAGGCTGAACTAGAAAAAGCAATATGTAACTTATTGGTCCAATGATGCTACTTATAAAATTTGGCATACAAATTGTCCTCTCTTCTGTTTTGACCACTCTGGTAAAAGGCTGTTGTTCATTCTTACATCCCTTCATTTCTCTTGGTAATTACTACAATTTATTATACAGAGCAATCCAGACTTCTCTTCACTCTTATAAATCTTGCAATAACCTCTGTGCTAAAAGAACATTTGGAATATTGATCTGATTTGAGTAATGAGGACAAGTGATTGCTGAGTAAGAGACTTAACAGGAAAAACAACCATAAACAGCTATCTGATTTTACAGATACTGAGTTGCCAAAAACAAGATACATCATTCTCAAAAACAAATAAAACCATTCTGTTAAGCCCCATAGCACAAAATAAAGCAATGAACCAGAGGACACTTGGAAAATTTAATTTTAAATACTACTTGACACGAAACTTTCTTAAGACTAATTGAAAAAAAAAAAACAAACCCCTTCTCTCAACATAAGCAGAGATCTCAGTAACTAGCCTCCTTAGATGTCTGTCCATGGAGGAATACATTAACCTGGCCTCTATCTCTAAAACACCATCAACAAGAAATTGTAAAAATATCCCCTCCCTCGGTCTGCTTTTATTCTATCATGGCATTGCTTGTGTGGCTATCTGTGTCCATGTGGTTTAGCCTTGTTCAAAGGGATCACCTCTATGGCTGCTTATTTAGTTAGGCCCAGATTTTAATATGACAATTAGCTATGTCTGACATTTCCTTTAACAACAATGTGATATATCAATCTAAAGCAAGTCCTCTAAGAATTAGAAAATACCTGATGTGTTATTTCTAATTTAAGAAATAGTTCTGTAATATCCTTTGTGAAGGCTTTCTAGTCTTCTTTCTAAAAGAGTATTGCTGTTTTGAAGTAAAAACAGTAAGAAAAACCAGTTAAATTGAATCTTTATGCACACACATGGAGATTATGTTTTAAAGACAGTTATTAATGCCAAAGCCAAATCACTCAAATACAGTCAATGTTAAAAATAAACCTGTTTTGTATCTAATGTAGCTTTAGGAGCTACTCTCCCAATGAGACTACTCTGAGGTTAGCACTAGGCTGTTAGGTAAGCTTCCTTATGAGTGCCCAAATCCTCTTTTGAGATGTCACCATGCCCTCTTCCCAAATGAATTCTTCCCTGCCTATCATGTGTCAGCTTCAAATTTACCAAGTGTCTAGTATGTGCCAGGTCCTGGGCTAAGTTCTCAGGACTAGAGACGAACAACAAAATCTCTGCCCACAAAATGCTTACAGTTTAAGGGAGAGGACAGATTCATTAATACATTCCTATACACTTATGTTTGTATGACAAAAATTACATATTACAAGTGAAGTAACAAATATAGATAAGAGGCATAAATGAGGAACATAGATGTAATCAATTATATTTAAAGGGTTTCAAAAAAATAGGTGAAAAATCTATGATGTAGAAAAGTATATCCAAAAAGCTACCTTTTGAGTAGGAAAGGGAAAAAATATGTTTCATTTTTCCTTCTGCTTGCATAAGGAAGCACTGGAATATTACACAAGAAACTAATGGCTGCCTGTGGAGGGAGTAGGGGGAGAGGAGGCAGAACACAGAATAGGTACGACTTTCATTATACATGCATACCATTCTCAAAGTATACTTTTTAATATTATTTTGATCTTTAAGCCATGTGAATACATTTGATTCAAAATTTTTCTCTGAATATAGACCAGGCATGATGGCTCATGCCTATGATCCCAGCACTTTGGGAGACTGAAGCAGGAAGACTGCTTGAGCCCAGGATTTTAAGACCAGCCTGAGCAACATAACAAGACCCTGTCTCTATAAAAAGTTTAAAAATTAGCTGGGCATGGTGGCATGTACCTGTAGTCCTAGCTACTTGGGAGGCTGAGGTAGGAGGATTGCTTGAGCCCATAGTGCGCTATGATGATGCCACTGCACTCTAGCCCAGGCAACAGAGCAAGACACTAGGTATTAATAAATAAGCAAATAAATTTTTTTTTCTGAATATAAAACTTTTTAAAAAAAAAAGCCAAAAGAGAGATAATAATGCCTACATTAATTCATAAAGCTTGGGAAAGTGATTTTTGGCACGCAGAGAAGTATGAGCAAAGGTAAAATATGGTGAAGAATAAGCTAAGGCTGAGTTTGGCTGGAACACAGACTGAACTGGAGGAGGTATCACTGGGACAGTGGGAAGCCATTGCACATAGTTAAGAGTAGAAGGAACATATCACACTGTTTTTTCAGGAAAGAAAATGACTCTGACAGATGAATACATTACGGAAAAGACTGCAGCAAAGGAACCAGGTGAGACATTAACACAACCAGATGAAAGATGACAGATGGCAACCCAGACTGTGGTAGTAGCAGCGGAGTTGCAAGGAGAGGAATAGGCAATAGGATTAAATGAAAAACCACATAGTAAGAGTCCACCATATCTTGGATATTGTGCTGAGGATATAAGCAGATTTCATGTCCAAATAGGCAGGTGGATATATATGTGTGAGATGCTTAGAGAGACAGGAGGTGAAAATCAAGGATGACAAAAGTTTCCAGCTTCTTCAGATAGAGGAATGGTAAGAATATTATCTAAGATAGGAAAGGCAGGAAAATGAAATGTCTCTGTGCTCAAATTTGCTACTAACAAATCACAGAATTATCTTAATAGATGACAAACACAGCATTCTACAATATCATCATTGAGACAGATCATCAATCTGATAAGAGCTTTTCAGAAGGGGGAAAAAAGTACCACTACATAATACATACAAATCCCATATAAGACTCTAATTCCAGAAATTTTTAAATGGAAGAATGATAGAAAATAAGTCTCAGAATCAAAGAAATATGGTATTCGCTGAGAATTGCTAATAACTCTTTTTAGTAGTATTTGTATTTTCAAAAAATGTTTTTCAAGATAGAGTATGTATTTAGAGTGTTTAGAGGGGGACTGCCTGTTTAATTACAAAGTCAGCCCTAGTCCTGGCAGTTAAAAGTCTAAGGCTACACTATCCAATACAGTAGCCGCTAGCCACCATAAAACTGTGGCTAGTGAGCACTTGAAATGTGGCTAGTTCAAACTGAGATGAAATATTTAAAAAAAAGTGAATTTCAAAGAATATATGTATATAAATTTTTATGTTGACTACATGTTGAAATAATACTCTTGGTTTTATTGGGTCAGTTAACATCTATTACTAATAAAGTTCACCTATTTTATTTTTATTTTCAATGGGGCTACTAGAAAACTTTAAATTACAATGTGGCTCACATTTGTTTCTTGCATTATATTTCTAACAGACATAACAGGCCATGAACCCGTTAGCTAAATAAACAAAAAGAAAAAAATATATATATTTCTAACAGACAGTGCTGGTCCAAGGCACAAGTGGCTTGGGGAAGAGTCCACACCATTCCCTTGCCTACCTTCCACTTCCTACCCACTTGCTCTACTACTCCAAGCCTGAAGCATGGTGGACAATATCCTTAGTTTCCCTAATACACAGTAGATTACGAAGCAGGAACCATGCCAGAGGGCCTATGGTTACCTGTCTCCCTTTTCCCTCACCCCTCCACCTACGGAGGTTTGTCATGACCCTTGAAAAATCCACTATCTGCTACCCTACACATCCAGAGATAGAGAAGCGGGTTACCAAAAGGAACTCTAGAGCTCTGGCACAGCCCTGAAAAATCAAACTCCCTGACTTGATTATCCATGATAAATATCTTGCCTTCTCCAAGTTCCTTTCTTAGGGAGAAGTCTTTTTTTAAATTAAGTATATGAAGATAATGAAGAATCACTGCTCTACCACTCACTATACAGTTTTAGAGAAATCACTTCACTATGCTGAACTTGCTTTTCATTCCATCAAAAAAAAAACCCAGAAGATAGAACTAAATGAACTTTCATGTATCTTTCAATTTCAACATTCTCTAGGCATTCAAGAAGTAATAGTATTTTTTAAAACTCAGCACATGTATATTCTATGGAAGTATAAGAAAATGCAAAATTATTTAAATCTTTTCATAATGAGATTTAAAGCTCAAAAATTACAAAAGGTAGCATTTATAGATGTGTGTCATACTCTGGAATTTTTAGCCATTTCAATTACATTTAAAATAATTTTTATTAGAATCTGTTCCTGGCTCAGCCTTCTATTGTTGACATAGTCAACTGAGGCATGATTCTCTGATTCATGCATTCTTAATTGTCAAATGTTTCTTGGCATACAATGAAATAAGGCTTGGAGTAACTAAAGAATCTGTAACCCAAGCAAGAATAATTACACTGTTTTACTTTTGAAAATGTTCTTAGAGTCCAAAGTACTCACTAGAATTCATCGTTTATCTTCACAGTATATCTTTACAGCTTATTCTACTCTACTAATGACAATGTGGTAGTAGCATATCATACTAATGACAATGTGGCATTAGTAGAATAAGTACTTTGAACTAATCTTCTACTAAATATAAAAGATTTGGTTGATGCATTCTATTTTGTTCCCCATCTCTTTTCTCCCTTGAGACCAATAAAAATCCAACAAATTCGGTAGGGATGGAGTAAAGTTAACTGGCCCACCCAGAAAGATACCAGCTAAGTTAAGCAGTCACACTCAGACACACACTAACTATCCCATTACCTAGACTTCACACAAGCACAAGCTCTCAATTCTTAGTCTGGTTCTCTCACAGTTCAGTATGAATCTATGAGGAAGACGGTAAAGAGAATCTATTCTTCCCCTTAGTAACTCACTGTTGCTTTAATACCAGCAAGTGGACTGCACTGCCTGGTTAGCAGAATCTGATTAGGAAACTACAATCCTGGCAGAAGTCAATCAGACTATAAATCTGCATATACTATAAAAGTACTAATATATTTTTATATAATATTGAGCCCCCAGAAAATCCTTTATATTAGAAAAATAGGAAATCTTCAGCACTATCATTAAATCTATTATAGCTAAATTTCAAAATTAACAGAGAGAGAGAGAGAAAATAAGGTACATCAAGGATTTCTTCATATCTTCTGGCTGTTCTTTTTAGATCGTCATCTTTCTCTGCAATTTTTTTTTGTAATTGATTTGTCTCTTCTTGATGGCTTTCCAAAAGTTCAGCCTCCACCTCCTGGGCCTTATCTAATAAATAAAAATGAACACATATACACAAGAACACACATTAGTCAAGAGTTAACATTTATATTCCAATTTCAGTAAGAACCCTCACTCCAAATTAATTTTGATAAAATATAATTTTATATAATCATATCAAGATGCTTAATGAGACATCCAGCCCACCAGTGATCAAATGTACCCTCTCCCTGAGCAAAAGTTCCCATTAGAGAACATTCTCGGGCAAGGATCATTTATTCTCCAGTTTAATAACTTAAAGCACTTACAACATGTGCAAAAAGCATGGGCTTAAATTATACTCCCTACTGATTCATTCCTTACTGAATTTAAAGTTTTACTTACTGATAGTTTCTTTTATGGTCATTTCCAGCTCCTGTTCCTTTTGTGCCAGCTGTGTATTAAACTCCCTCATCAGCTGTTTTAATGTGGAATTGTGCTTCAATTCAAGATCTTCCTGCTCCTGTCTGAGTAACAAAAATGTAAAGACTTAACTGCTGCCACACGAAGAACAAGTTGCAAAGAATTACCTGGTCTTCAAAACAGTACATACAGTATGCTCTCACAGATATGAAAACACTTTTATGAGAGAGAGAAGGGCCGTGCGTGGTGGCTCACGCTTGTATTCCTAGCACTCTGGGAGGCCAAGGTGGGAGGATCGCTCAAGGTCAGGAATTCAAGACCAGCCTGAGCAAGAGCAAGACCCCGTCTCTATTAAAAATAGAAAGAAATTAGCTAGACAACTAAAAATATATAGAAAAAATTAGCCGGGCACAGTGGCACAAGCCTGTAGTCCCAGCTACTCGGGAGGCTGAGGCAGAAGGATTGCTTGAGCCCAGGAGTTTGAGATTGCTGTCAGCTAGCCTGACGCCATGCCACGGCACTCTACCAGGGGCAACAGAGCGAGATTCTGTCTCACAAAAAAAAAAAAAAAAGAGAGAGAGAGAAAGAGAGCGCAGGCATGCACACGTGTGCATTCTAAGACAGAAAAGTTCTGCAAGAATATGTAATCTATGATTACCTCTAGGGAACTGTCCTGGGGATTGGATAATTTTTACTTTTCACTTTAAATTTTCATCATACACATCTATGTTATATAATAATAATAATAATGCTAATATTAAAATAGTAAAACAAAAAGAAAATAACTACTTGGATATGTACCTTAATAATAACAATCCTACATACAAGAAAAGATTTTTCCTCCCTAAATGGACATGGAATAACAATGCCTCTTGCCCAAACAAATTGTTCTTATTTCTCATTATATTTAGCTTATCAGATTTATGTTTAATGCTTTGAGTAGGTGAAACTTATCCAAATATTTAAAATAACTATATCAGGTACTAAAAAGGAGGCTTAATTAAGGAGGACTGCTTTAAAAATATTCATGCTGAAATAAAACTTACTTGATTTTCTCTTCCATTTCTTGTTCACATTCTTTCTTTAGTATATCCAATTCTTGCTGATGCTCCTTTCTTAACATTCGGAGATCTTTCTGCAATCTCGCAATCTCCTTGCTCAGTTTCTGTTTCTCCCGCTCTGCATCTGCTAATTTAAACTCCAGGTCATTGTGCTGGGCTTCCGTGTCACTAAGCAATTTGGGTTGGACCATATGTGATTTGGACTTGTCTTCAGTACTTTCTTCCAAAACTTCAGTGGGATTATGTTTTCCATCCATCTGCTGTTGTAAAGCCTGCAATTTTTCATATTTTGAGGTCAACTCTTCCATTTCAACTCTATGTACTTCCTTCTCTCTTACTAAGCAGGCATCCAGTTCTTTTATCTTTTGCTCCAAAATCTGACAAGTTAGTTCCTTCTCCTGGAGGCTTTTCTGGACAACATTTTCTAAATTTTGCTTTGCCCCTATGTTATTTTTACATCTCTCTTCTTCTACATGCTGGGATACCATCAAGGAATAGTTCTTGTTTTTTTCTTCAAGTTCTTCTTGAAGATGATCTATTATAACTTGATCCTCATGTTGCTTTGCTTCGGCACATTCCAACTTTATTAAGAGCTCCTGGTATTTGCATTGCATTTCAGAATGAGAAGAAACTGTCTCTTCTTTTTCCTGCTCTAGCCTCTGCAACAGCTGTTCTTTTTCAGTTAAATTTCTTTGTAAAACACTGATTTTTTCTTCATATGCCTTCTGCACACGGCCTTGAGAATCTGCTTCTTCTTGCTCAGTACATGCTTCCACATTTTTTGCTGATCTGGGTACAACTGGTGCTTCTGATTGTGATGAACTTTCCACTGATTTAAGTTTTTCTTCCAAGATGTGAACTTCCCTCTCTCTTTCCTGCAATTTTGCATTTAGCTCATTCAAATGGCTTTCTGTACCTTTTTTATATTGCTGTTCTTTCTCTTCCATTTGCGATAACAACTGCTTCTTAATGGCAGCAATTTTTTGTTCAGCTTTTTTCTTCAGTTCTGCTAATTTTGCTGCACTTTCTAATTCAAGTCTATTTTCCAGTGCCTGTAACTCCTCTTCTTTGCTTTTCACACTTGAATTCACATGTTCCAATTCTTTCTTCTTAGTTTCAAGTTCAGCTTTCATGGAAGACACTTGCTTTTCAAGTCTTAAAACTTTTTCCTCAGCTTCTTTAACTCTGTTGTCCTTTTCTTCTCCTAACTCTTGAAAACGCTGAAGTTTCTGAACCAATTCTTTCCGCTCAATATCCTTTTGTTGATTGTAATTTTTAAGAACTTCACTTAAGGACTCAATTTCATTTGTTTTCTGGGTAATATGGTCCTCTAATTCCACAATTCTTGCTGTGTGAGTCTTTAACTCAATCTCTAAATTATGCTCCTTTTTCTCCATCTTGCTTTTCTTATCTTCCATTTCATCCTTTAAACATTCGAATCTTTTATTTTGCTGATCAAGCTCTTCTTTCAGTGAATTTATCTGCTCATCCTTTTCATGTGCTTCCTTTGTTTTTAACTCAAGTAGCATCTGTAATTCTTTAACAGTGTTTTGATACTGTGTAAATTTTGACTGTGCTTTCTTCTTCCATTCTGAGAATTTATTGGACGAGTGATCTACCTGTTCAAGAGCAGAAATTTTCTCTTTACACAGAGTATCAGCTTTCAAAGATAAAGCCTGCACCTGATCCAGCAATTCACGTTTTTCTTCATCATATTGCTTACTTAGTGATGAAATGGCTGCTTCTTTTTCAGTTAGGCTGATACTATTTTGAAGTTGAATGTTCAAATCAGTTAGTTGTTTGTTAAGATTGCTAATCTCAGATTTTTTTTCTTTAAGTTCTTCTTTCATCAATGTGACAGCGTTAATGTTTTCAGATAACTCTTTCTTCAACTGTGTGATACAAGACTCCTTTTCAGAAGCAGCCTGTTGCTGATTGCCTCCTTCCTCCTGCAGGGCTTCTTTTTCTGTTACAAGACCATCAATATCAGCCTTCATGCTCTTAATTTGATTTTCTTTTTCTTCTAACTGACGGGTAGCCTGTTGAAAAGAAGTATTTAGGGTATTTTGCTCCTCTGTTAGTTGTCTAAGTTGTGCTTCTAATTCAGAAACTTTGCAAGTTTTCATTAACAGTGCCTCCTTAACTTTACTTGTGTGGTGTTGACAATGGGAAATCCTAGCGAGAATGGCCTTTGTTTTACTGCTACTAATGTTGATTAGCTCATTTGTTTTAGCTTCCAGTAAGGCTTCAGTTTTCTTACAGCAAATATCTAGCTGAACTGCTAGTTCCTCGGACAGTTTTTTGAATTCTAAGCTTTTGTCCTCTAGGCTTTTGTTACTTCTTTCACGTGAAGATTTCAATCTCTGGAGTTCTTCATCTGTGGTTTTCAACTTATCAGTCAACTCAGAAATCTTAAGCTTATCTTTTTCTGCCAACATCTTCAGTTCAACTAACTGCTCTTGAAGAAAAGTGTTTTCCTTCAGAGAACGATTCAAGTCAACTTCCAGCTTTTCAAGTTGTGCTTTCAGTTTAGTTTCATTTTGTGAGAGAGTATCAATATGAACAGACTTCTGCTTTAATTGTTCCTGTAATTCATTTAATGTTGTATCCTGCTTAACACCCTCTTCCTTCAGCCACCTTATTTCCTTGTTCATCTCTTCTTTTTCACACCCAAATATGAGGGTCTTCTGCTTCAATTCTGCTACTTCTTGTTCTTTCTCCTGTAATTGCATTTCATGTTTTTCCTGAAGTTCTTCAGTTTGCTGATTAAGTTTCTTTTCCCAGATTGATATGACATCATTGAGTTCTCGCTGATGAACCTCAGTAAGACTTTCTATTTGCTCCTTTTGGTTTGCTTCCAGTCTTGACACTGCATCATTGATTCCAGCTGAGTTAGCCTGTGCCATTTCCAACACTTTGGCATTGAACTGTTTTTCTTTCTGACTAAGCTCTAGAACAGTATTTTCAAGCTCTTTTTTAAGTTTGGCTTCCTGATCCAACAATTTCTTCTTTAACGTTTCTTGCATCTCCTTTGATTTCTGCTTAATTTTTTCCATCTTTTTTTCTTGATTTTTAAATTTGCTTTCATATTCCTCATGCAAAATACGAATATTGTCCTCCTTGGCTGACAATTTCTGTGTGAGTATCTCAATTTCTTTGCTCTGTCCTTCCTTCATTTGTAAAATTACATTTTCCTTTTCCATCAAGATTTGCTTTGATGACTCATACAGTTGGGTTAAAGATTTTATTTTTTGTTCCATTTCACTGTTCTGGTTTTCAAGTTGGTACATTATGTCCCACATCTGGAATTTGTGAGTATCTAAGTCAACACAAGTATCTTTCTTTTGTGTTTCAACTTCAGCTACCTGCTTGGTAAGAAGAATTCTTTCTGTTTCCGAATCCAACAATTTCTGCTGTAATTGGGCCAACTGTTTCTCATGTGCTTTGGTTTGCTCATCTGTGGTACTCTGGTATGAGTGAAACAGACCCAGCTTAGCAGATGCCTTCTGGAGTTCCCCTCCGGACCTTTTAATATCTGCCTCTAAATTTTCTACGTGAGCTGGACGCTGTTCCAGATGCTTGTCCTTTTCCTTCAAGAGAAGCTCAAGTTGATTAATTTGCTCTTTCAATGTCTTCTCAGTTCTCTGGATAGATATCTCATGTTCTTTAATGATACTGTCAACTTCTTGCTGATGATGATTTTTCTGTTCATCCAGCTTGGCCTCTAATTCCTGTTTCATATTATCTGTTTGATCCTTTAGAACAGAAAGTTCCTCTTGTAGCTTTTGACGGGCTTTTAATACTTCTGATAGTTCAGAAGATAATGATTCCAGTTCTGTTTGCTTCACATCAAGCTTTTCTAAAGTCTTTTCATTCATCTCTTCTATGTGGGCCTGGAAGAGAATCTCTTTGTCTTTCAACGATGTTTCTTTTTCTTGCTCACACTTTTCTCTAAGTTTTTCCATTTCAGTCTGATGCTGTTGCTTTAAGACTTGGAGTTTTTCAGTCCAAAGGTTATCCTGCTGATGCTGCAGGCTTTCCAATTCTGTCTTGTGTTTTTCAACCATGATGGTAATTTCTTCATTGTGCTTATTTTTTTCAGCTTCCAAATGAAGAGCTAGATCTTTTGATTGATTTTTGCTTTCTTCTAAGCTTTTTTCCAAAGAACTTTCCAATTCAAGAATTCTCTGTTAATGAAAATGGATGTATTTTTATTAAAGTACATACTTATTAGTAGTGATATACAGACATGATGTCTACCACCTATCCACAGATTAGATAAATAGCTTTACATATCATACCAAACACTAGAAAGGACAAAGAATTTGTGTTCAATTACTAAAGGAATCATATAACAAAGAAAAGATTACATTTTTAACACAACTCATAATTCCAGATTCTTTTTACTTATTTGGGTAACCTTTTCAACTATCTACATTTTCAACAATATTCTAACTTGAGAGTCAAAAAAAAATTAAATCATAAAATAGACAATAGTAAGTTTGGTAAGAAGAAGGATTTTTCCCCCGTTTTTACTTTAAGGCCTACAATAGTATTTTATTAGTTATGAAAGAAAAAGAACGTATCTGATTTATCCACCCCTAAATTATTTAGAGGGTTTTTTTTTTCCAAAAAGAAGGAATCTATACAAATTTTACCAAAGACAACTATTATTTCATGAAAATATAATCTTGACTCTGAAGGAAAAAGTTAAGAAAAGCAGAGTCATACGATGTCAGAGCTGGAAAGGTCCTAAGGAATTACTAAATCCAATCTCTTCATAGGACAAGTGAGAAAATAAAGTACAATTAATTTACAAAGCTAACAAGTAGAAGACCTAGGTCTCTAGGTGCCCATTTCACTCCACTATGTCATTACCTTTTCTAAGTGTAGGTAATGAAAAAATAAAGCACAGTTTAAAACTATGGGTAAGAAGGATGACTGTTTCACTGTCTAAATCAGAACAAAAAGGCTAAAAAAGTCCAAATAACATCAGTCAGTTTTCAAACCAAGTCGTATATTTCAAATACTGCTAAGAGACGGACCAGAGAGCCTTAAAGATGTACACACTAAGACATATATACAAATATGTTCATTACAGGACTATGTTTAATAAGGAAAAATTCAGGAAAACTTAAACGTAAAAGAAGGGCACTGATGTAACTAAACTGTCATATAAGCAGAGAATGGATTATGTTCAGTACATGGCATAAGATAAAGCTGGACAAACAGGAAGGTGTCAGGGCAAGTGCTGTCTACAAAGTGAAGCCACTTCCTAGAGATCAGGGGTGAGTAAGCAGTGGAGTGGAGATGCTGCAAAGCCTGAGAAAAAAGAAGCAGAGTGAATGGCTGACAGAAATACAGCCAGCTAAAGACAGAAGTAGGAGTACCACGTACCAAACACAGAGCCCAAAGCCAAATCCACTCCCATGAATACCTCTCACTATCTAAAAATGAAGCACATGTATACCTAACTCTAACCCAGTAAAACAAAAGCTTCTTTGAAACTTTATTGATTGGAGAGAAAACAATAGTTTTCATAAGCAAATAATTTCACAGTTCCAGAACCTAAATATTATTTAAACTTACAGTTCTGTAAGTCTCCACTTCTTGCTGAAGGTCCCGAAATTTATTTTCACTCTCTGTAAGGATTGCTTTTTTCTGCAACTCTAACTCTTCCAGGGCCAAAGATTCTTGCTGTTCTTTTTCTTGGGTGATCTTCATATATTCTGATTGACTCTTTTCCTGTGCCAAAAACAATTAATTCCCCCTTAGACCCCCATACATCTTCAGCATTCCCAAATAACTTCCACAGGAATCATTCATTTCATTTGATCTGCTCCCAGTCCTGTGAGGTAGACAGTATCATCATCTGTCTCCCTCCATGCTTTAGTCTACAGAAATAAGGCACTGTGGCTTTTCCAGTGGGATCTACCCAATTACTATCAATATGAAAAATTTTGTTGCAATAACCGTCCCACTGTGTCTGCTATTTTCCCACTAGTTAAAATGTTTTCCAAAACACTGCTGAATGTGAAAGATCACACAATTGCTATCTCTTCTCTATAATGGATTTTGATATTTCCACTCTAGGTCTAGAAACTAGATTTTAAGTTTATATAATTTTTTGAGAAACATTTCATTGTAATAGGGGAGCCCACATTGAAAACCAAATCAAAATTAGAAGATTACTTATGAATGTATGGAAAAGATCAAAGAAATATCTACAAATTAAAGCCTACATAACTCTTTTTAGATGATCTGGGCTCTACCATCCCATCAATCCTAAAAAGCTTCTCTGAATATCCTTATTACATACCAATAATCATATTAAAGGTGTTTACAGTTTTGAGAAGAAAAGCTCTACAAAGTACTTATAACAGTAAATTAACACACAAAGTGTTAATTTCTTAATTAAACTCCAATTAAAAAAAGTGTACTTATCTATACCTGTTGCTTAGGGGAGATATTGCCAATGGTAATTATTTTCAGTTCACTATACTCTGGCGAAGCACACTGTTTTAAGAAAAGATATTATGAGCAGACTGATAGAAAATCTTCCCATAACATCAATTTTTAAAGGTCATTTTAAAGATACTATATACTCCCAGCACTTTGGGAGGCCAAGGCAGGAAGATCATTTGAGCTTAGGAGTTCGAGATCAGCCTGGGCAACATGGTGAGACTCCGTCTCTACAAAAAAAAATTTTTTTAATTAGCTGAACATGGTGGTACGTGCCTGAAGTCCCAGCTACTCCGGAGGCTGAAGCAGGCGGATCGTTTGAGCCCAGGAGTGCAAGGCTGCAGTGAGCTATGATCATGCCACTGCACTCCAGCCTGAGTGACAGAAGGAGATCATCTCTAAAATAAATAAATATACTGTATTGTTTAATGTAAACTACATTTTAAATCCATCTCTGTATAGCTATAAAAATAAAAGAGGAAATTTTAACAGTCTGTTGAATTAACAAAAGGGCAAGCACAGGTGCATGTACGTGTATCTTGCTCTTTCTACTTGGAATATACCTGAATATATCAGATCCCAGAACACAGTATTAACAAGGTCAATGTTCAAGGTTCAGTGTCCCAAAAGGCCAATGACCCCAGCATGAAAACCCATAGTAGGTCTTTATGTCAGGCATTTTAAGTGCTATTACTGGTTTCTTTATGTCCCATTTTGTTCCTTAATTTCCAAGCCCCTAATTTTAACTTACGTTGTTATCAAGAACCCAGATATAAAACCATCATCATATTGCCGTCTGATCTTTGACAAAGCAGACAAAAAAAAAAAAAACAAAAACAAACCACTGGGGAAAAGAATCCCTATTCAATAAATGGTGCTGGGAAAACTGGATAGCCACATGTAGAAGACTAAAACAGGATCCACAACTCTCACCTCTCACAAGAATTAATTCATGATGGATAACAGACTTAAACCTAAGGCATGAAATTATAAGAATTCTAGAAGAAGAGGTTGGAAAAACTCTTATAGAGATTGGCCTAGGCAAAGAATTTATGAAGATCCCAAAGGCAATTACAGCAACAACAAAAATAAATAAATGGGACCTGATTAAATTAAGAAGTTTCTGCACAGCCAAGGAAACAATCAACAGAGCAAACAGACAACCTACAGAATAGGAGAAAATATTTGCATGCTATACATCTGATAAAGGGCTAATAACCAGAATCTACAAAGAACTCGAGCGAATCAGCAAGAAAACATCAAACAACCCAATTAAAAAGCGGGCAAGGGAAGGGGGAGGAAGGGCAACGTACGAAACCTAAATATCTGTACCCCCATAATATGCTGATATAAAAAAAAATTTAAAAAAAATAAAATAAAATAAATTGGCCTGTAGGTTAAAAAATATATTAAGTGAAAAATAAAATGCTGAATGATTAAAAAAAAAAAGTGGGCAAAAGACATGAACAGAAGCTTTTCAAAAGAAGATGGACTAATGGCCAATAAGCATATTAAAAAGTGCTCAACATCTCCAATGATCAGGGAAATTCAAATGAAAACCACAATGAGATATCACCTAACTCCAGTGAGAATGGCAAAACAAAAGATGCTGATGTGGATGCAGAGAGAAGTAGACCTACCATTTGATCCAGCAATCCCACTACTGGGTATTTACCCAAAGGAAAAAAAGACAATTTATAAAAAAGACATTTGTATTCAAAGGTTTATAGCAGCACAATTCACAATCGCAAAGATGTGGAAACAACCCAGTGTCCATTAATACATGAGTGGATCAATAAAATGTGGTATATGTATACCATGGAGTACTACTCAGTCATAAAAAAAAATTGGTGAACTAATACCTTTTGCAACAACCTGGATGGAACTGGAGACCATTCTTTTAAGTGAAGTATCACAAGAATGGAAGAACAAAACCACATGTACTCACTATTAAATTGAAACTTACAGTTCAACACTCATGCACACATGTGGTACTAAAATTCAAGAGAAATCAGACAGGTGGGAGGGGGGAGGAGAAGATGGGTAAATTCACACCTAATGTGTACAATGCACATTATTTGGGAAATGGACACACTTACAACTTTGACTCAAACTGTACAAAAGCAATTCATGTAACCAAAATGTTTGTGCCCCTGTAATATTCTGAAATTTACAAAAATTATGCTGTTCTAGTTTAAATATTCTTGTAAACTACCTTAATTCTTTTCTGTACCACAAAGAATATAAATATGTGCCCAAACATGTATAAATTTTATGAACACAGACAGCCAATTGTACCATAAATCCATGTGCTTGTTTGTCCCACAGAGCAGATTAGAGTTTATTAACTCAGTTCAAGAATCACTGCTGTTGGAAATTCTGAGCCCCAGATACAACCAAGAGTAAAAAAAAAAAAAAAAATGTATGAAAACAAGGATATTAAAACTTAAAACACTATTTCTCAGCCTTTTACACTGGAAGAATTTTCAAATTATACATTATTATTATTACACACTATTATATTGTAGATAATAACCTCATATAAAAACAAACTACCTTTTTGACACTAACACTTTTTATGACAACTTATATAAAAGGCTTTCACAATTGAAGAAAATATTTTTTGTTTTAAACTTTCAAATTACGCTATTTCAACAAATCTTCCAGCAAAAATCTGAATCTGCTTTTCTGGTTATTGATCTTGTTCTGTCAGTTTTTTAATCTAACTCTTTTTTTTTAAACATCGTGGGGACTGAAAATTAGTACTGAAATTATTCTACTTAAAATGAAAACTTCTTGGTCATTTTCATTTTTTTTTTCTTTAAAATGCAATTCAGCCTTGAGCTCTGGGTAAATTCAATCCAGTGAATTTTTTAGACATTCTTCCTGAGTTACCACTGCTTCAATTAACCTACCTTCTTTTCTTTTCCCTAATTATAGCCTACTGCCAGGGTAGGAGGGATGGATAAACAAATAAACTGATTGATGAAAACTTGTTAGATCAGTAAATTTAATTTTCACACAATACCAAGCTAACAAGCTCTGACAGCCTTTCTTGCCTACTTTCTATCCTCTCTGCATAACCAAAGTTCAAGGCTGTCAGTAGTCTGACGTCAAGCTAGGATGCAGGGGTGAGAGGATGACAACTTTATAACTCTGCTAAGTTTACCTACAGCAGAAACAAAACAGGTACTTACAAGAGCTATCTTCATTTGCTCCTGAAATTCCCTTTCTTGGGTCTGTAACTTCTTGGTCAGTTCCTGCTCCTTGCTGGCCAGCTCCTTTTCATGAAGCTTCTGTAGTTTAGCAATTTTTTCTTCTGAGGATTTCTGAAAATCAGCCAAACAGATAAAGTTACAACATTCAGAATAAAATATGTAACTCCACAACTAAATGCTAATTTATTATAGTTTAATCAAGCTAATAAATTTCTTTTTTTTTGAGACAGCATATCACTCTGTTCCCTGGGCTAGAGTGCATAATCATAGTTCATTGCAGCTTCCAACTCCTGTGCTCAAGAGATCTTTCTGCTTCAGCCTCTGAGTAGCTGGGACTGCAGGTGCACACCATGACATTCGGCTAATTTCTAAATTTTTTTGTAGAGGCAGGGTCTTGCTATTGCCTAGGCTGGTCTCTAATTCCTGGACTGAAGCAATCCTCCCCCCTCAGCCTCCCAATGTGCTACGATTATAAGCATGAGCCACAGCAACCAGCCACTAATAACTTATTAAGAGGAAAAATCTGAATACAATTTCCTACACAGATCAAAGGTCACCAAAGCCACAATAGTTAAAAAAAAAAACTAATAACGTTTTTCTCTTAGTTTAAGACAAGAAGGGTTGCTGCTACAGTAGAGCCTGATGAAGCTGAAGTTCCATTTCCATATCTTGCAGGGATGTTCTCCACCAGTCAGGACAGGGAAGCAGAGCAGGGGCAATAAGGATGCTCTCAGAGAGGGCATTATGCTGTGGTTAAGCTGCCCTGGCGGGACCAATCTAACTATGCCTAGCTTTTCAGGCATGTACTATTTATTAAGAGGTATTGACCCTGTTCTTTTTAGGATAGGAAAATTCAATCTTATAAAAATGTCAAATCTTCCTACATAAATCTAAAAAGTTAATACAATCAGGCCGGGCGTGGTGGCTCACGCCTGTAATCCTAGCACTCTGGGAGGCCGAGGCAGGTGGATCGTTTGAGCTCAGGAGTGCGAGACCAGCCTGAGCAAGAGTGAGACCCCATCTCTACTAAAAATAGAAAGAAATTGGGCCAAACAACTAAAAATAGAGAAAATTAACTGGGCATGGTGGCGCATGCCTGTAGTCCCAGCTACCCGGGAGGCTGAGGCAGGAGGATCA
>CAUYSK010020822.1:0-34872 GCA_963575035.1 Avahi laniger
TCAGGCTATAACAGATTGAGAGGATTTTTTTTAGGGCTACTTAAGCTATTTAGGTGTGGTAGTGACGGTGGGACATCTGCTTAAATGTGCACATATTTTACTATAATAATTGTTTTGTGGGTGAGTCACCTTTGGGAAATATAACTTTATTATAACTTTATGTTCTGTACTTACGATCTGTTTCTTGTTGAATTTCTTGTTGTAATTTCTATATTTTATATTTGTACTTTTTCATTTGTTTTAAACCTTGTTCATGTAAAATAGAATTATTTTATACTCCAATTCAGTGTTTATCTTCTTTTGGTCAGCTCTGAGATATCCAAGTGTCTGTCTATCTGTATCTCATCTGTTTTTAACTTTATTATCCACAGTTTTACTTGCCATCACTGCCTGGTTGCACACTGAATTTAGTTCTATGTTAGCGCAGGTAGGAAAGTGAGATTGAGCAGAGGAAGTACGGAACGGGCCGTGTAAACAAACGGGGCGCACAGTTCTAAGCCATTTCTATTTTTAGAGAGACGGGGTCTCGCTCTTGCTCAGGCTGGTCTCGAACTCCTGACCTTGAGCAATCCACTTGCCTTGGCCTCCCAGAGTGCTAGAATTACAGGCGTGAGCCACCGCGCCCGACTTGCTCAATAGTAAATTTTAATGAAAGCTATTATTTAACTTTTAAAGTAACAAGTTGAAACTGTACCATTGCCTTTGACTTTGCAAATTTTCTGTCATCTTTGATATCCAATCAATTTTGACTTGGTTTTTGGTGAAAACAAGTGCTGAAAACCCTATTTCATGAAAGAATGTAAGAGTAAATGGAATGCATGGATTCTTTTGCCCATTGAAAGTAGGCTTGTGTCAAGAAATAAGAATTCTCTAAGACTCTTCAGATAAATTCATATTGCATCATTTTCTTCAAGTTAATGAGATGATTTTTAGCAACATCTGTATCATTGGTGCTATGTTAGGAAAGAAAGGATTATAACTCCACATTTTAATTTAAGGTTGAAGAGTTAAACTCTTCACACTTGATCTTAGCCAAAATGCCGAAAAGTGATTGAAGAGTTAAATTATTTGAAAAGACTTTGTATTTTATCCAATGAACAGCAGTATTGGGCTGCAGAATATGTCTTCTGAAAGCCAGTGTACTTCTGTGTACCAAAGAACTTCATAGTCGCTCCCATTTCTTGACAAAACCTCTTCAGAAGCTCTTGATTGAAAGTCTTGGCTGTCATAAATTTTACAACTTCACAACAGTAGATTTTTCATGACAAATCCTCTTACACAGGCTATGATTCAAGGTTTGACAGTCCTAAACGAGTAGAATACTTTCACAACAGCAGATAAGATTTCTTTCAGGATTTATGATAGAGTCTTGAACCCCATTTTATACTGATGAAGAAAGCAGGGGTGACAATGACATGGAGAGCTTCTGTCTGCACCAGTGCCCCCAAACCAGATGTGTTGCCTGGCATTAAGGTGTACTGTCTGTCTGCAGAATACTGACATTTCTTCCGAAGTTTTTCTGATAAAGAAACTTCACCATTTTGAAAATGTCAGTGTTCCCTGAAGTTTTCAAAAAGAACTCCAAAATCAGAATTATTCTTTGATTGTGTCACATGCATGCATTTGATGAAAACTAGTGGCTGGCTATACTGAGAAGTCGTATGCTTGAAGACTGGTACTTCCTATCTTTTCATGACTTGCTTCAGAGTTTTTTTTTTAAGTGTCAGTTTTTTTGGAATGAGTGAAAGTATTTGATAGAAATACTGCATCAGTCTTACTTTTCTATTCCAGGCTACAAACATGTTTGACTATTTCTAAGATACTTGCCTTCACCATGGGTTCAACTGTGTGACTTTTCTGTTTTGTCTGTTTGGAGTTACAATCAATAATCTGGTAGGGTGCATTAATCAAGGATTTTTGAGTTGCAGCAAATAAAGGTTTTTGTATGGTCTAGGCGTTTCTAACTAAGCTGTACTATACTCTCACATGTGCTCTCTTTTTCTGCGTCTCTCTCTCTCTCTTACACATACCTACCCACACATGCATACACACCCTGTCTGATTCAAGTGCTTCTTCAGAATAATTGGCTATGTGCTGTGCTGATGGTGAGAACTTGCTATATGAGAAACACTTGGGATATTCCATCTCACCATGTTGAGGAGTAAAAGTAAAACCCAAGAATATTTAAAATTTATTACATTTCATTTTCCCTATTGCCAGTTCAAATTAAATCCAAGAGCAGTCTCCAAAAAGTGAGGGCATATTTTAATTTGTCAGTAGGAGGATATTCTAGTCATCACAGTCTGATCATATTGTCAATTCTCTTTTGTCTCTAGAGATGAGGAGAAACTACTTATAAAATGACAAATCCTATGGGATCTTGTTGTGAAATAGGGCCAAAGTGAAAAGACAGCAAGAGAGGTTCTTTTGAAAATAGAACGTAATGTCTATAGTATCATGTGGTAAAATGTAACAGTACCTACTTCAGTAGAACTGCTCTAGACACTGTATGTTTTCCATCCTCTTTATAGGTTGGACTCTCAGGTGAAAGGTAATGGGCTACTAGTAAGTAGAAAATGGAAATCTGTACATACTGTTAAGGATGTATTTGGTAAAATTGTTATGTTTAGCTGTTACATGATATTAAGACTTAGAGTTAAGTAATTTAGCTTAAGTTGATCACTTTTAGCATCTTGGAGTCAAATCACTAGTGTACTTAGCTCATGCTTAATTAATATACCTAGACCATGTTTTAGATGAATTATTCACAGGATCTAAAGGAGTATTCTAATGTGTTCCTACTTTTATCCCTATGTTTATTTAAAAAGACAAAAAGAAATTTATGAGCAGATACTGTTGACTGTTTTTTACTAAATGGTAGTATTTGCATTTTAGGTTGAAACAGCATTAGAAAACAAGATACAGTGAATAAAAGTCTATGGAGGGGTTCCACCCCCAGGAATATTTCTTGTTTTATAGATGATAAAACAGGCCCAGAAAGGTGAAGTATTGTAATCAATGTTATCCAAGTAGTTAAAACAGCATTCAGAGTAAAATTTGAGTCCCCTGATACACTGTTTATTTATATGCTATCAAGTCCACAAATCCTGGAACTGCAAAAGAGTTTCGAGACTTTAGGACAATTAATCTCTGTATGGGGCCAAGCTCCCAAGCAAGGCTATGTAATGCTGATGAAATTGAAAGGCCCCTCAGTTTATACCCTCCCTTACAGATGCTGGAGCATTTAATGACCCCTGATTTAAAGAGAATGAGAGCATATTGAGGCTGTTGGTCTTATAAATATAATGCTGCAGCCTACCTTAAAATCTTTGAAATTTAATTGTCTTAAAACTTTCAAAGATACCACTTGTTTACCTAATGGTTAGAGTAGTGGTAAAATCATGAATTTTTAACCTTTGATGAATAACTAATTTCATCATAAGAAAACTAAGCATGGTAAAGCTGTTGTACAACTGTGGAATTCTTTCTGAGAAGTATCTTATAATTGATTATCTAAAGTAGTTTTATTCTTCAATTATCTGGTAATAGATTTATCTTCTTTTTGCCAATATTTCCTTTTAGGTTCAGCTTGCGGAATTGCATTTTTGTAATTGTGAATCACTGTAACAGGAGATGCTTACGTTTCATCCATTTTGTAATTTATATGGGCTCAATTTTATTAGAACTATCTTTAATATTATTTTGCTTGTATGCTTAATTACAGAGAAACATTAAAAAACTAAAGAAAATTGTGTTCTGGTGACATACAGGAGCAGACTCTCTTTTTTCTGCTTATTTATTTTTATTTCATATTTTTGAAGATAGAGGAGGCAGTCGTCATGTTTTGGTGAAGAATCTGTAGACTTTGCAGAAACTGTCTTCAAAATAATCTGGCTCAGCGTCTTGACATACCTTCAGCAGACATGGTGCAAATTAGATGACAGAGTGATGGGTGCAAACTGACCATAAAATGTGGCATTGGATTAATAATGCCCAAATAATACTTTAGGTTTTGAATGTTGCAGAGAGAAGTCAAACAACTGATATATCCTATAAAGAAAAATGTTCTGAGAATGGAGTAACTGCTTGTGGAAAGGAAGATTCCTACCTTTTTTTCAATAATTTACAAGAAAGCAACTGTGTTACACTTCTTTAGGAATCATTCAGTTACTTTTGCTTTATTAATTAACATTTGGCAAATTATTCAAAAGCAAGCTGTCAGTGGTTTTTTTTTTACCCCCTTCAAGAAAGCATGCTGCAGGGAAACTCTTGGGGTTGTTCCCTTCTAATCCTGTGCTCCACACTGTCTACATCTGCACTTATGTTTCAGAATTTTAATAGATAACTCACACATTTATTGTAAACTATGAAGAATGTTTGATTCAACTTTTAGGGGAAAAGGTTTGAGCAGCTTTTAATTTTCTTTTTCTTTGTTTTCATATCAGTTATTAGAGATAAAATTCGTATGCATTATGAACTCTACATGAGCTCATTGAGTTTAATGAAGACTTAAATCTTCTAGAAATAATACATGTTAACTTTAAATGATCTCAAGAAAAGGAAATTCAGTTTTTCTGGGGAATTAGTTTTTATGTTTTAATCTTAGATTTTAAAAATTCTGTTTACTAAATGTCCCCATATTGTAACCTAATGAAATTTTATTTCTTTATTTAAAACAAGCTATAATTACTCTTTTAAAAATTTTCCCTAACATTAATTTCCCTGTGCTAAACTATGTTGCTCTGATACACATTATTTGAGCCTGTTATTCCAATCCATAGATTCATAAATTATAGAACTTTTATGCCTTGAAGAATTGTAGCTATTACTTAATTCAAACCCATTCTAATATAACTGATAAGATAGATCTGCAAAGTTCAGCCTGTCCTAAGTCATATAATTTGTCAGTATAATAACTCAAAACCCATCTTTTAACCTGAAACCCACTATTCCTTCTGCTGTACTATGTTCTATCCAAATTATTTTTCTTTGTTGTTTTGATTCCCAAAGTGGAAATAGAAACATAAAAGAGAAAAAAAAGCAGTTGCTTTATAACCGGCGAGGACTTTTCAGTTTCAAGTCAAAGAAACTCAACTCAAAGTAGCTTATACAAAAGGAGACATTTATTGATTAACATAATCTAAAAGCTCTGGTCTGGATCTAGATGCTCAACAGGTGCCAAGAATCTCTCTTTTTCTCTCTCTTCGTTCCTTTCCCTCCCTTTCTCTTCTCTCTTCTGTATATACTTTATTTTCAGACAAGCTCTCCAGGAGTAATGGCAAAGTATGGTTCCTAGTAGCTTCAGGTTAATATTCTACCTATTTTAGCAACTGCAATGAGAAGAGAGCTACAATTTAAGCAAAAATTCATAGGTTGAGTCCTGACTTCCCTGGATTGGGGAATATGCCCATTCCTGAACCAAACATCTGGCCAGGGAATGGAGTTCTCTGAGTAGGGCATGTACCTGAAGCTGAAGAGTAGGGTCTGACACCCCCAGGCACAGGGAGAATAATAGCTAAGCTTCCCAAAGAAAACTCGAGGGGAAAGGATGCTGATCAGAGAAAAAAGTATCATTGTCTGCTTCACATTTACACTCAAGGATACTGTGGAGCATGTACAACTATTTAATATATAGTTATAATTAGTTTCATGGAACTGAAATATTGTAACACTTTGGAGATTCTTTATAGACAGAGAAAATAAGAGATTAAAGAGATTTTAACTTCATTCAAATCACATAGTTAGTGTGCATGCTATTAGTAAAACCCAGGACACTTGACTAAAAACGTTTTGGATTCAGATTCACATTGAGATCCAGATCCTGGTTTTGAGCAAGATAATTAAGGTGCAGTGGGACTGTTTTTTTACTTTTAAAATAGAGGCGATAATATCTATCCTGTAAAGTTGTAGTTTATTTTTTATTTCAAAATATTAAGGAGATACAAGTGTTTTTCTTACATGGATACCTTTTATAATGCATAAGTTGGGGCTTTCAGTATGTCTATCACCTAAATAATGTTCATTGTACCCAATAGGTAGGTTTTTACCCTCCTCCCCCCTTTACATCTTTTTGTGAGCATTAAGGATTTTTGTAGAATGTTGGCAAGTAGCTTAATATACAGTAACTACTGTTACATATTATAATTGTAATAATAGTCATTCCTAAGAGCCATATTTCTTCCTTTGTTGAATTACTTTCCTGTAATAATCTTACTGTGATCATTCTGAGGTGTAGATTTCCAAGCTTCAAGCAAACGTTATTATGTTGAAACATCTTCTACATTATTTCTGAGTTTAGAAGTGCCAGTGAACGTCTACTGAAATAGAAAATTGCTTTAACTGAGAATCTAGTTTGTGAATTTGTTTTAGAGAAGATGATCTGAGAGTATTGATGTACCGAATATAAACAAAACATTACGTATCTTGTGTCATGGTATTAAGGTAGTATTCTGTTCTGGTAGTATTATGACAGTATTTTAGGTCTGAAAGATATATTATAGGCTATACCTTTAAGTCTCTGTTTTTAAGAGATTAATCATATATAAGATTTACATAAAACAATTCAAACTTAAATGGTCGATTAAAGATATATCAAGCAAATTTAAATTTCAAAAGCAGATTACAGGATCTCAGTATCAGAGTAGCATTTAAAGCATAAAACTGGATCAAAAATGTCAGTTCATATTGACACAGGGTACATTCCATGTGAAGACTTAGCAGTTATGAGCTTATATGTGCTAAACATAATGTCAAAATTTATTAAGCAAAACCTGGAAGAAATGAGGAAAAATTGATACAAAAGCAATAATAGGAATCTTTAATGTACTTCAAGAAGGCAAAAAGTAAGAAAATAAAGTCATGTGCAGCACAATGATGTTTGTGTCAACGTCAGACTGCATGTACAATGGTATTCCCATAAGATTATAATGAAGCTGAAATATTCCTATCACCTAGTGACATGACTAGCTGTCATGACGTCATAGTACCACACATTACTCATGTGCTTGTGGTGATGCTGGTGTAAACAAACTTGGGTTGCCAGTCATAAAAGAAAAACAACTGCAATTATGTGTAGTATATAATTCTTGATAATGACACTAAATGAATATGTTGCTAGTTTACATGTTTAATATACCTTTATTGTTATTTTAGCATGTACTCATTCTATTTATTAAAAAAGTTAACTATAAAATAGCCTCAGGCAGGTCCTTCAGTAGGTATTCCAGAAGTAGACATGGTTGTCATAGGAGATGACAGCTCCATGCATGTTATTGCCCCTGCAAACCTTCCAGTGGGACAAGATGTGGAGGTGGAAGACAATGATAATGATGATCCTGATCCTGTATAGGCCTAGTCTAACGTGTGTTTGTGTCTTAGTTTTTAACAAAAAAGTTTAAAAAGTTAAAAAAAAATTAAAAATAGAAAAATCTGTATAGGATAAAAAAAATTTTTGTAAAGTTACAGAAAGCTAAGTTTATCATTGAAGAAAGTAATATTTTAAAATAAATTTAGTGTAGCCTAAGTGTGCAATGTTTATATAAAATGTACAGTGGTGGACAGTAGTGTCCTAGGTCTTCACATTCAGTCACCACTCACTCACTGAGTTAACCAGCGCAACTTCCAGTCCTGCAGGCTCCATTCATGGAAAGTGCCTTATACAGGTGTACTGTTTTTTATCCCTTATACTGTATTTTTAATGTTCCTTTTCTGTGTTCAGATACACAGATGTTACAATTGTGTTACAGTCATCTACGGTATTCAGTATAGTAATGTGTTGTATAGGTTTGTAGCCTAGGAGTTAACAGGCTATACCATCTAGGTTTGGGTTAAGTACACTGTATGATATTCATACAATGAGCAAATCACCCAAATATGTCATTCCTCCTAAACGACATATAACTGTATATAGGTGACTTGAATAATATAATAAAATTAGCCCATAAAGTGTATTTCTTTTTTTCTGTCATTCACAAAACAGTTACCAAGATTAATTATTCATTAGATCAACTACCAAAAAAACTCACTTGTAAGGAGACATATATAAGCCCCATTCCTTGATTACAGTTCTATTGAACTGGAGGGTTTTTTGTTGAAGTTCAAATTTATATGGAAATTTAAAATCACTTTCTTAAATAATTTTTGAATGAATAAGGAAATATAAATTCATATTAGAATTGAGGATAATAAGTAGGGATTAGGCAAAAACATTAATTAATGAATTAGGAAATAGTAAACTATTTTAACTAATAAATCCAAACACTGATTGTATGAAAATACCAATAAAATCAGTACATCTTTTTGAAAGCCAATCAAGGAAAAAGAAAAGAGGGAACACAAAAATGAAATGTTAAGTATGAGAAGGGTGATAAAACTACAGTGTGGGGCAATGGTAAAAATGATTTTCAGGTCTATGCTAATCAACTCAGAAATTTCAATGAGAAACAGGTAATTCGGTAAAAATGTCATCATATATGATTGAAGATGCAATACAAAATCTGAATAGACATTCCAAGAATGAAAATGTCTAATAGCCCTCAAGAAGTACCTGGTCCGAATTGCATTTCAGGTGGCTGCTTATCAAACCTTACAGCATCAAGTGATTTTGTTATCTAAATTAGTTCAGGTGTTAGAAAATATGTAAAACTTCACAGGTGGCTGCTTGTGTATCCCTTATACCTTAATCTGATAAAAGATAGCATATTTTAAAAAGAGAGGGGAAGCCAGGAAGTACAATTAGGGGAAATTAAATACTTCAGTTTGGCCAAAAGTGAGAGTACATGCAAGGGAATCGTGAGAGGTAAGAATGAAAAAAGAGGTTGAGGCTGTATATTTATATTGTGATTGAATTATAGTGTTCTGTGGGTAGACACCAGGATATCATTTAACACTTTGGATTAGTTTGTAATGGGATTAATCTTACACTTTTGAAAAATCAATCCAAGTGTGGCTGGTATAAAAGATTGGAGAATAAATAAAGGTTGATAATCAGGCCAGGGCACCGTGGCTCACGCCTGTAATTCCAGCACTCTGGGAGGCTGAGGCAGGTGGATCGTCTGAGCTCAGGAGTTAGAGACCAGCCTGAGCAAGAGCAAGACCCTGTCTCTACTAAAATAGAAAGAAATTAGCTGGACAACTGAAAATATATATAGAAAAAATTAGCCAGGCATGGTGGCACATGCCTGTAGTCCCAGCTACTCAGGAGGCTGAGACAGTAGGATTGCTTAAGCCCAGGAGTTTTGAGGTTGCTGTGAGCTAGGCCGATGCCACGGCACTCTAGCCCAGCCAACAGAGTGAGACTCTGTCTTAAAAAAAAAAAAAAAAAAAGAAAAGAAAGATAAAGGTTGATAATCAGTTGGCTATCACAGTGTTGCAGGAAAAAACTGAAATAGGCCACAGAAAACCAGAACTGATATTTTGAGTATTTCAGAGTCAAAATCTGGATAGATGTGTAGGAATTAAAGATGGGTATGCTAGATGAACTTAATCTCTGGTTTATTTCCCATTTTGTGTGTATTCTTTGTGTATGCATGTCTTTATGTATGTCTACATGTGTCGGGTAATTATTAATAATATGCTGACTGTATCTCTTACTTCCACTCTGCTGCCTGGACCTTTGCCGTAGTGCTGGGGTTCCCTCACTTCTCTTTTCTATAACCCCATGTAGATCACTGCCATCTGTCAGCTCTATGTCCTTCCTCTAGCAGAAAGAAGATGGCGGGATACTGTAGTGGTTGAGTGGAAGCTCTGGAGTTTGGGTGCTAGGATGAAATCTAGTTCCATTACTTATGAAGATATATGACCTTAAGATGTGGTGTTATCAATAATACCCACCTTATATGGTTTTACGAGTATTAAATTATATATTTGTAAAGACATTTAGAAAAATGCAAAGAACATAGAACTCAGTAAGCTGTGGTGGTGGTAGTAACTAGAATTGATTTTGGGCTTGGGTGCTGGAGAAAATAGTGACTATCATTGACAGAAATAAGAGAGCTTGGTCCGTATAAACAAGCTTCAATTTTTGGATATGTATGTTTTAAGTATTTCTGAGATTTCGAGGTAGAAATGTCCAGCTAAGTGTTGGAAATTCTGTACTGGCAATTGAGAATAAAGTCATGTTGAGGGAGACAGGTTTCAAAGTTATTGTGTCAGATTGACATTAATAATTAAAATACTGGAATAGATGGGATTGACATAGAGAAGGGACAAAACTTTTGAGATACGCCTACATTTAGGGTCAAGAAGAGAAGAGACAGCCTATAAGGGTAAGAAGAAACTTTAGAGAGTAAGTCCTGTGACAGAAGCAGGGAGTTTGAGAATGGCTGCCAAAAGATCAGCCAGAATGGGACTAGAAAAACAGTAGGAAATTAGGTGTTAAGGAATTGTTAATTACCACTAGGAAATCAGCCTCATAATAGCCAATTTTTCTGGATTAGGAGTAGAAGCTTCTACAGATTTTGCTGTTTATAGAGAGAAGGGATGATAGAGAGACAAGATCCAGGGAGAGCAGGAGTGTTTGGTCTTTAAATTGTTTACTAGTTTTGGATAAAGAATAAGGATTACCTGAGCATATTGTTAGGAGGAGACAGGTGGAGAGAATAATGGCCAATGCCAGAGAGAAGATAATTAATAGGGCACAGGCCCAAAATGGAATCTTGTTGAACAAGTAGAGATAATTATTGAATATGACGAGATTTTAAGATGGGAGAAGGGAATTTTGAGTGTTCATATTGGGTGACCTCAGTGTTCTCAGTAAATTATGAGCTACATTCATTTTTTTTTTTTTTTTTTTTTTTGAGAAAGAGTCACACTTTGTTGCCCGGGCTAGAGTGAGTGCTGTGGCGTCAGCCTAGCTCACAGCAACCTCAGACTCCTGGGCTCAAGCAATCCTACTGCCTCAGCCTCCCAAGTAGCTGGGACTACAGACAT
Source organism: Avahi laniger (assembly GCA_963575035.1). Classification (NCBI taxonomy): domain Eukaryota; kingdom Metazoa; phylum Chordata; class Mammalia; order Primates; family Indriidae; genus Avahi; species Avahi laniger. The sequence continues at coordinate 10,930 of CAUYSK010020822.1, forward strand.
GCGCCACCATGCCCGGCTAATTTTTTCTATATATTTTAGCTGTCCGATTAATTTCTTTCTATTTTTGGTAGAGACGGGGTCTCGCTCTTGCTCAGGCTGGTCTCGAACTCCTGAGCTCAAACAATCCGCCCGCCTCGGCCTCCCAGAGTGCTGGGATTACAGGCATGAGCTACCGCGCCCGGTGAGCTACATTCATTGAGGTTGATGTGTAGGTCAGGATAGAAAAAGAGGTGGAGTGACAGAGTACTGTAATCATTGTGATCAAGAATTTAATAAGTGAATACTAAAAGAAAGAGTTACTGAGTGACACGGATTTGAAATCGGTGAAGCTGTGGAAAAGTAGGCTGGAAGGAATAGTGGGAGTAATACCCCATATACTCCTGAGTTCTGCCTGCTAGTCTGGGAGAACTAAGGGAGTTGAAGAAGCAATGGCTGACTTTTGAGTTGATGGCCAGGAACATAGTGCTAAGTCAACCAGAAGAATGCTAACTTTAGCTAAAGTTAAAATATGTTGAAAGTTATGTTTGAGGAAAAAAGGTTATGTTTGAGGAAAAATAGTTGACCCTTGAACAATGTGGGGGCTAGGGGTGCCAATCCCCTATGCAGTTGAAAATCTTCATATAACTTTTGACTCCCCCAAAACTTAAGTATTAATAGCCTATGGTTGACCTGAAGCCTTACCAGTAACGTAAACCATGAGGTAACACATACTTTGTGTGTTACATGTATCATGTACTGTATTCTTACATTAAAGTAAGGTAGAGAAAAGAACATGTTATTAAGAAAATCATAAGAAAGAGAAAAATATTAAATGCCTTTATAGTACTGTACTATACTTATTGATACCATAATTTTACGTCATCTGTTTACAAGATGAATCGTCTGTCTGAAATGGAGGGCAACCACAGCTGGTGACCTCAGTCTTCAGTGCATAGCAAGTAATTCAGCTTTTTCTTAGGACTTCTCTCTGCTTCTTGGGAGTACTTCCAGCATCACTGGTGGCACTTCATATGGGTTCCACGATGTTATTCAAAATTTATAGTAATGCACTAAACATGGTGAAAAATACAGGAGAACTTCAAGAAATCGCTTTTTACTGCAATATGCAATTTACTGGAGAAACGAACTGCTTACTTGGCGTAACACAGTGTTTTAAATGGATTCTTACAATACTTGAGCTCGCCACAGTAGCAATAGGAGATGACTATGAAATTATTACAGTAGTAGAGTATGTACTGCAATTAATTTATGCAGTTATGATTTAATACTGAATCTTCACGTTTACATTTCTCTCAACTGCAAATGTTGCCATGTCTGGTCTGTAAGTGTGTGCATAAGTTTTGATAAATTTTAACTTTTTATAATCGATTAGTGTATATTTTATGATAGTAAATGATAAAATAGATTAATAACATATTTTTTCTTAATTTTTTTATATTTCAAAGCTATATGATTTGTTTGCAAGTGTTTTCAGATTGTTGTAGATTTCCAAAAATTTGCAATATATTTATTGGGGTGGGAAACATGTATAAGTGGTCCCATGCAGTTCAAACCCCTGTTGTTCAAAGGTCTACCGTATAAGTAATTTTTTTCACCATTAGTGGAAAAGGAGAGTTACCTAGCAGTAGAAAATAGGACAGTAGTATATATAATATAGGCCAGTTTAACTTAAAAGTTCTTGGCTAGAGAATAAAACTGGTTTTTATTAGTCATAATTTAAATGAAAAATTTGAAAACATAGAGTCTTTTTTAATCTCTAAGAGCTTAAAAGTTCAGCCCTTTTTTCATATTAATATGTATAAAATAGGTTTTTGAAGATCAGTAAAATTTTAATTTCTTAGATTTTAAAAAGATACCTATTTTAATTAAACCTTCATAATCAAAATGCTGCAGATAAACTATGCACACAATCATAAATCATTGTTTCAGTGTATATATTGAAGAATTATGATATTTGAAGTGTAAGTTGCATTAACAGTGTGGACTTTTTACTCATTTTATTTGAAATCTAGATTGCAGAGTATTAATTACATTTGAGTGAATGTGCATGATGGCCCAGAGAGACGGGACTAGAGTGGGCAGGACACATTTGGTACTGTGGCACATGCAGACATGGGCCTTCCAACTTTTTAGTTTTTGTTAATCTGGGTATGTTGAATTTGAGATGATGGCAAGCTAACAGGTAGATAAGAATTGCAAAGTTAAGAAATGGAAGCCTAATTATGTATAATTTTGATAGTAAAATAATGAAATTTTAAAATGTGCTTTTCCATGTTTTTCTTTAAATTATCAGTAATTTTGGTTTGGCTGGTATTCACACACAAATCATTTACCCAATGTTGACAACTAGTAGATTCATATATTCTTTGTATGTTTGCCTAGCCCTTTTTGGTGAGGATTAACTGAGTGTATAAACACCTACCTGCATTATAGATGTACTGCCAATCACTTGCTACTTGAGAAAACTCAAAGCTTTGAAAACCTTTTTATTATTACACACAAACTTATACCAAAAATGGAGGTAAAGAGAAAAATATCTAATTAAGCCACAACAAATAATAACTTGACAACCTGGTCTTACAGACTTGCATTGACTTAAAAATATGTTAAATTTATTTAGTCTGTTGACTAGATAATAAAGTCATATGGTTCAAAAATTCACATTGTTTAAAAAAGTACCCTGCCTCACCCATCTTCCATCTATTTCCCCCACCCTGCCTGCTTAGCCGTTCTATATTCTGACTTGATAAACATGAATGACAAGTTGTTTGCTGAAGTGGCATGACATTAGTGAATAAATAATGGAATGTAATAAACCATTTTAAGTTTAAATATTTTTTAAACTTTAATGTTAATTTTTAATGTTAATTTTTGTAACAGCTCTTCAAAGTCATACTTTACCACTATTTCTTTAAGAAAAATGAAGAGAAATAAAATTCCAGCTATTCCAAAACTATACCTTAAATACAGGTAGAAATTTTAAAACTGTTAATTAGTATTTGTGTACCATTTTGTAATTTTAGCATGCTTTTGTGTAACTGCATTTGGTGTTTGGTCCTCATGAGACACTTAAGAAGGAAGGGTATGTGTTATTGTCCTCATTTTCCTGAGGAAACACATCAGTTTGTGTTTTGACTGTTAGCATTCAAATCCTCATCTTCTGACTACAAAATGTATGGTCATTGCAATATAGCCAAAATCTTAAATCACTTGTCATGATTTGAAATGGTTTATACTTTAAACCATTTATATATACATATATATATGTTTGTCTACAATAAAATCATGCTAACCCTTAAAAAAATACTGAGAATACTATAGTAGATACCTACATACCTTCTATTCAGCATACCTATTTTGAAATTCACATAAATGTGCTTTATACTTTTCATTAGGGGGAAGAAGGATATTTGTGTCCAGAATTTTTAAAACATTGGGGAGCTTTAGATACCAATGGTAACTTAAAGAAAAATGTTGAAAATTCTTTTTCTTCTTGAGTATCCTTTAATTTAAAGTACAGTTTTCTGTAATCACTTCTGTTAGACTTCTTAACGTTGTTTATTATTTGCCTTATATATCTAAGTTGAATTTTTCTTAAGTCACTTTGTGTTGTAAAAAAGAAGCCTTAGATAAACACCCTATTACCTCATTTAGTCAGCACCATTAGCGAATACATCATTGCACGTATTTGATTTTTTTCTTTAGATAATTAACTCAAGTTTCCCTTTTAAATACCACGTGAATTATGTATATTTTAAGGCTTCGTAATACTTAAATTTTCTAAGGCATTTTATACGTCTCTGGTTTCTTTAACAAAGAGATACATGTAGCGTAGGAGTGTCTTTAAGTACCTCTGTTAGTGGATTGTTGTATACATTTATGTCAACCGCATACTCCTGTTTTTGTTGGGCTCTAAGGCTAGCATCACTTTTTGCTACTGCTGCTTCTGCCTCTTAAAGGCAGTATGCCTCTGTCTAGTTTGCTGATTCTGATATGCTTTTCCCTGGAAAGTAAGTAAGCAAGTGTGTGAGGAATTATGTGTTTATTAGTAAGAGTTCATAAATCCTTGTGGGGAACCATAGATGTAAAGAGCCTAAGCGTAGTACAGAGATCTTTGACAGTTATTTGGGATACACAGTGGCCTTTGCTTATTGGGTTCATGGGTCAAAGCATTGTTGTGACCTTTGAACAAATGGGATGTTATGATAATTTTATTTTAAGGGAGAAAAGTTACTCCGATATTGTTCTTTGTATTGATGCTGTTCTGATTTATTCTATTATTGAGCTGGATTTAAGTATTAATAATTTAAGGTCAAATTTCTAATGTATATGTATATATTCTTCAATGGCTATAACTCAGTTACTGTAGCAATTTAGTGAAATAACAATAATGAAACTATTCTTTTGATTTTGGCTTCTCTTTTTTTTCCCTCTTCACCAGGGAGTAACTATTCCCAGTCAGAGGCGCTATGTGTATTATTATAGTTACCTGCTAAAGAATCATCTGGATTATAGACCAGTGGCACTGTTGTTTCACAAGATGATGTTTGAAACTATTCCAATGTTCAGTGGCGGAACTTGCAGTAAGTGCTCGAAATTCTCATCCTTCCATGTATTGAAATACTTTTCTCCCCATAACTAGAAGTTTATATAAAAATCTAGAATGAAATTTACCAGGCGAGTGTATTTATGCACGAGAGTATATTTCTGAAGTATTTGAACTAATTAATGAGCTCTGTTGTTCAGCTCATTGGGCTAAGGAAGCCAAGAGCAATGGGTTTTAATGTTGTTGAAGCCAAATTATATTTGTCAAAGAAGTATTCTGTGCTTCATCTACCACATGCAGACTAAATCCTGACCTGATGACTAAAACAACCTATCTCATCAGAGGTCTAGCATGAGATTAGCATTGGAATTCATCAGTTTACTGGTCTTGGGGCAGAGACCAGTTCCCTAATATCTTGGGAAGACTAGGTATTGACAGAAGTTGTGGCAGGGCAATGAAAGTAAAGGAAGAAGTGATAAGACATGGCAGCAGGCTGAAGTATAATGAGTGAAGAATGGGATTGAGTCAAAGTGTGTGTGGTGTTAGAGAGAACCTGGATTAAGAGCTGTGTTCCAGTCCTAGATTAACGTGCTGTGTAACCTTAGGCACGTCATTTACCTCTCTTTGATTTTGCTTATTAATAAAATGAAGAGACTTTGAAATATGAACTTCCTGGATAAGTACTAAACATAGATCATGTCATTGATGTCTGCCTCTAATTATTTCTCTCTGGCCTAACTGCTATAATTTTATTAGCAGTTTATCTAGAAACAAAGTTATATACAATGTATTATATATACTATAAACAAAGTTATATAATATAAACAAAAGTTTATTAGATTATCTAGAAACTATAAAATTGTTTCTGACAATTTTAATGAAGAGACTTCATTATATCTTTTAATACTTCTAATGATATTTTACAATTTGCTAAGTGGTTTTAGTTTTCAGCTTTCAGTTTTGCTTCTTGAAATGTTTATGTAATGAAAAAATTTTCTATCCCCAAATTAATTTCTGTGCAGAAAATTGATTTCTTTATGTTGTTTATCTTTGTCAGATAGATATGATCACCATGAACAGATCTTTCCTGTAGTCTTAGAGTGAGGGAACTTTATCAAAGAACACAGATTTACTACTACAGCATGTTAACACATTGACTGCCACACAAAAAAAGCAGAAACTTTTATTTGGGGCCACGGTGTTTTATTGTGAAAATAGAATAAAAACTTCAGGTATACTTTAAAGTTAAACATAAATAGAAAAATGAAATTTATTGACCTCATTTAATCCATGTTTTTATAATTAAATTGTCAGTATTAATTGTCACTATAAGAACATCAACAAGTAAGATTTTATATATATTTCACATGGCTCCAAGGTCAAAACTAGAGTGAGTTAAATACAACTCTCGTGACAGTTAATGTGTTAAAGACTTCTAAGGAATCTCATTGATGCTTTTTTCATCTAAGTACAATTTTAAAAACTGCTGAGTGCAAGGCACTGAGCTGTTGGAGGTATTTGACATAGGAACTTCACAGATTCACGGAGAAGGGAAAAGGAAGAAAAAACTTACTTTCTTTCTATAATGTAGATATCAGTTTTAGAGCCAAAAGAAAAGTATAAAATATTATGGAGATAATAAAGGAGAGAGAACATTAAATTTGGTAATCTTATCTAATACAATTTTTTCACATTGGCCTCTGTAGCAAAAATCTCTTGTCAGTTCTGCTCTGCCTGTCTACATTTAAACTCTGTTTTATTTTTTTCTTTTGGTCTCACATTATTACATTAAAACTTCCAGTGTCAAAATTATTGACTACTAAAATCCTTTTAATCTTTGCTAATTTTCTAGTTCCCTCTTTATGGCTCGTGATTTAATACTATGTAGTGAAGCTGTATTATAATACAAGTAATACGTAGTTAAATGAGAGATTGTATGTGTAAGTTATAAATGCTATATTCAGAAAAGAAAGTTTTGACAAGAGTTGTCAAAAGGAAGTTTTCATGAAGGAAGTCCACCGGCTCTTTATTGAACATTGGAGAAAGCATATAGTTTAGATTGTCATTAAAACTGAAAGAAGTATTACAGGCAATGGGAAATAGCTTGAATTGAAGCACAGCAGAAGGAAATGAGCTGGGTAAGAAATGTAGTGACAGAGAATAGAATAGGAATGGAATGTGGGACTTACTTTTAGAGGGTCCTGAATGGGGATGACAGACTGGCTTTGATAAATACTACAGTATCATGGTAATGCTAGAGGCTTAAACCTTGTTTTAAGGACAGTTGCATATAAAGTTGTGATTGTAAGAGGAAAAAAAATAGTGGAAAGTGAACTAGTGATGTGACTGCCCTTAGGACCGCCAGATGTCCTACGGCAATCAAATGGGATTTGGTTAGTTTTTCCATTGCCATTTATGTCCAAAGATTTTGTCAAAGTGTTCATCCTGGTCAAATGAATGATTCACAGAAAAGAGAAGAAAGAAAAGTAAATCTGAGACTTGGAGACATGAATGTTGATATTTTGGTTTTAAACATATTTTCAATCAGCTGAAAGTGAGCTGTTCATGTGAAGATACTCAGTGTGAGTAGTTGGAAGTATAGGTTCGTATCTGGGTGAGAGATACCTGATATTTTGGGTAACATCAAGAGAGTAGTTAAGCCTTTCATGAAAATATGTGTGGAGTTAGGGGGTGGGAAGGCTTGAAGGAAAGCAGAGGGTGAGGGCTGAGATAAGAGGAATGGCAGCTTGGGTTCAGAAAGAAGAGGAATTAGTGAAGAAAACAAAACTAGTGGTAAAAAACAGAGTATTAGAAACTTTTCTTACTTGATTATTGTCGTAATATTTCTAAGTGAAAGAAAAGTTACTATAGTTAACCCTATAGGGATAAAAATGTTAATAATAAAAGATGATCAATGTGGTTTTCTCTACAGACTATATCATCTAACATGTAAACATCCAAGAAAATTTAATTCTGATTTTTATTTACTGAATATGGATCTTGTCATTTCTTTAGAACACAGTTATATCAAACAATATATATCAGAATCATGTCTTACAAGTCCACAGAACAATACTAATACTGAATTTCTGATAAGTTAGGCCATATCTATATAAAATGTGAAATTCATATTGTAGAGATTATTTTCTTTAGTGATTTGAGGAAACCTTTACTACTTATTTTTACTAAAACAATTTTAGCTTAGTTTTTAGGAGAAATTCTAAGTAACGCTGATTATAATTAGCTTACGAATTATTTATACAATTCTAAAATTCTTGAAGCTATACGTTTTAGATGTAATTTAGTTGAAATCTGGCTATATTGTTAGTTTGCTTTTTAAAGTCTTAAAATCAGAATTCAGATTCTGAATTAGTGGAGCTAAGATTAATAAAATTACAAGGCATTTTTGTCCTGGTTAATTTTATAACAGCTATGAAATCAGATCTTGTTCATTTGCTTCTTCAGTTTCCCAGTGAAATTTTCAGTATCACATAAAGTTTTGGAAAATGGCTCATTGCACCTTGTATCATGGGAGTAAAATTTATTGATAGATTGTTGATGTCAAAAAGGCAGCTTTTTCTCAAGATAAATGTCTTACAAATCCATGTTAAAAGAGCCCTGCATGCTTTTATCAGACATATTATTTTTGTGATTTCTGATATTGCTTTAGATATCACATAGATGAGGTAATAGGTGTTTATTAAACTGGAAATTTCATTTACCGTGGTTTAGCTTTTACCTTGTTCTCAGTCATTGGTCACATTGATAAAAAACGTGAGACTTTTCTTCATCTTTAAGAATAATGACACCTTTGGATGCTAAGAATTTTGTTTATATGTATATATATGTATATATTTCTCATATACTTTAGGCAAGCTTGTTTTTGTTTCTATTTCTTGATTATCTTGGCATATTTCCTTCAAAAGCCATTTCTTACTTCCTAGGGTTAATCCATTTCTTTTTAAGTAGATTCTTGTTTTGTAACTCTTTGGTGTACTACCAATGAATTATATTTTGTCAGTTTATTTAAGTAACTTTAGATTTTTAAAGTCCTAGAATTTTAATATTCATTAGTCTTTAATTTCTTTAATCATTAATGTCATTAGCTAAAAATGATTTATGAATACATTTAAAAAATAAAACATATACTCCTTCTGTTTCCATACTTTACCACCTTTTAGTTGAATTGTTAATGTAAAAACATGATGAATTTTGAGAATTTATGTTTTACCAGTTATTTTAAAACAGAAATTCACGAAAACCAAAATAGTTGTTAATGAAAATGGTATATTTTGGAGAGAAGAAAGGTTGTGCTACAACTTTTACTTGAGATCTATTGCATTTCTTTGCAGACATTTCAAATCTCTTCCTTCCTGTTTCTCACAATGGTGGCTTTATATACCTTTAAAAATAAAATGTAGGCTATAGGTAAAATGAATGATGGTTAATATTTTTATAAATATTTACATTTGTGTTTATGGAGTTTATTACAAGTTCTTTATAGGTTAGATTCTCTTTCTTGAACATGTAATAATATATATTTTGTGATTTTTGTTACGTACTAGAGACTTCAAAATACTACAGCAAATATCTGTTTAAAAGTTACCTTTTATGTAGTTCACATGTGTCAGAAAATTATTTTATCATTTTTAGTGCTTAAAATAATTTATATTAGGATTTTTAGCATAATTTTAATGTTAAAGTTTTGATGTTCTATTGCTAGAAATCTAATCTTGGGATTTGCTATTCATGAAATAGGAATTTATTTTTATACCAGTAATAGAACCTTATTTTGAAGGTTCAGATTGGAGGAACCCTTGTATTGATTATATTTTTTATCTAATTTATTTCCATTGATTTGTTTTAGATCAGGATTACAGATACAGAATCACTATTTTATGTATATTGCTGATATTTATCATTAAAATCACTTTGACAGTTTGACAGTTAAAGGCATTTCCTGTGAAATGATACTAGTATGTATTTAACCATGCAGATCCTCAGTTTGTGGTCTGCCAGCTAAAGGTGAAGATATATTCCTCCAGTTCAGGACCCACACGACGGGAAGACAAGTTCATGTACTTTGAGTTCCCTCAGCCATTGCCTGTGTGTGGTGACATCAAAGTAGAGTTCTTCCACAAACAGAACAAGATGCTAAAAAAGGTTTGCACTTTACTTTTATTGTGAAAAATATCCAAAATAGCCATATTTTGAAGAATAACCTGGGATCTTTTGCTTAAAGCTTTTGGTTAGGCAGAAATCATTCTGTAAGGAGAGAATAAAGGAAGTATTTTATTTTATGACTGACATCTAATGAACTATAATTAGTTTTCTATTAGACTTTGATTACTGTATCATTGATGAAACATTATATTGGTAAATAATCCTGTTAGAAGGAAAAGGCCAGGTGGCATTGTATCATGAGATGAATTTTCCTTAACAAGGATGGTTAATTAGCTGAGACCATAACTTCAGAAAAAACTTTGTCCTGTTGGTAGAAATAAGATCTGTTCTGTGGTCTTATATAATGACACAAACTTCTTTTTCCTCCGTTGTGGTTTATGTTTTTTAAGACTGAGTTATTTTCTATTTAGCTTCCTCAGATTTACTGATTATTTAGCTTTTTTTAGCTGAGAGAGAACTTGGTATGAAGAGGAAATAATAAAAAATGAAAAAAATGTGATATTATTCAAATATACAGGTTTAGAAAGTTAGATTTGTATTTTATTGAGCTATATTTAGAGAAGGGCAAGAGTTCATTTTAAAATAAACTATCTTAGTTTAAAATATTAAATATGACTATTTAAAGTGAGCCTAGATGCAAAATTTTTAGGTAGTAATGAAGAAAGACACTAGCTAGCTTTATGTATTGTTGTTGCTTTGGTATGTGTTAGATAGCATATTGCCGATCTTCAGACATTCTTAGTAATAAGATTGATTTAGTTTATTTTTTTATCTTTTTCTTTTGAAACAAAATAAGAGGAAATTTCATTTACTGCAAAAATTTTAGATGCTACTTTGACTTTATCCAGAAGTCAAAGAAATATAATTTCCTTTATCCAGAATCCAACTAGCTAGAAAAACCACAAAATATTAAACTGATTTTTTTTCACCAGAAACCCATTTCCTGCCTTTTCTGTATAAATCAAAGTTAAATATATCTTAGTAACTCTGAAAAGTTACTTTTTATTCCTGGAAGTGTTAGCAAATGTTTTAAAATTAAGATAATTAGTAAGTTCAAGTTTTTTCCCCCCATGCATAATATTTAATACACATAAAATTTTATATTTTGCATTTTAAAAGTCACCTGCATTACTATTTCCCTACACCTTTAGAATGTACTAATTCTTGTTTCAGTTCTCATCATCAGTACTTAACAATAGCACATTTAAAATTCATTAAATTAAATATTTGTAATGTCTATGTGTCTTGGATTACATAAATTTCCTTTTTAATTTTCCTGCCTTATTTAAATGTCTGCTGTGATTTAAACAAATGAAAACAATTTTAGTATAATAAATACACATAAGGAATGCACATTTTTGGAAACTTAAATATTATTAGCTTATTTTCTTCTGGCTCTAAGTAAAATATAATTACTAACTCAATGACTTTGCTAAAATAATTGAAATTAACAAAGTAACTTGTCATATATAAAATCGCCTTGCTAGGTTCTGTTAAAAGATATAATGAAATTTTAAGGCATAGATCCTTAAGGGTCTTAACTTCTTGGAGAAAAACACAAAACTTGAAGATGAATTAGAATAAAAGATTTCAATTGCAGTTTAAGGCACCAGATAAGATGTCACAAAGCTTACATCATTAGTTTTCAAATGATTCATACAGGCCAAATTTCTGTGTTGGTCAATAAAGATTTGAAATTATGAACTTCTGTGGTTTTTGATTAAGAAAGCTTCATACTATTACAAAGTTATTTTTTTTAAGAATAGGCATTTTATGACATAATAAGAAATCAGAAGCACTCCTTCCTGCCCTCCTCATATTTTATTATGAAAGTTTTCAAGCACACATTGTCATGTAAGAAACTGGAGCCACTTAAGTTTTTATTGCCATAAAAGTAAACATGTCTTTGCCATGTTTCATCAGGGAAGTTGCATTAACCTTCCAAGAACTTTTGTTAAAATAAATCTTGGAATATAGCTCATTTGAAATACAGAAAAAATTAAATTCTTACCTGAATTTTGTTTAAGCTAGTATTAGAATAGAAAAGAGGTATTTTACTTGAAATTTTAAGATAAAAGTAAGTTATTTTAGTTCTTGAGATTATATTTTTGGTCTAAAAATGAGTAAAGGAAAAATCATATGTGAAGGAGAATGCAGTAGATAACCCATAGATTGCCGTGTAATAGTCTTTTGTGTTTACCTTTATTCAGAATATCAAATGATAGTTTCTGTTGTTGACTTCTTAGCGGAATTGTCAAATAAAGGTGACGTGTTTTCTTTTTTAAAAAAATAAAAAATCATTTAATAAAAAATAAGTCTTTCCTTTTTTTTTTTTTTTTTTTTTTAGGAAAAAATGTTTCACTTTTGGGTAAATACGTTCTTCATACCAGGACCAGAGGAAACCTCAGAAAAAGTAGAAAATGGAAGTCTATGTGATCAAGAAATTGATAGCATTTGTAGTATAGAGCGTGCAGATAATGACAAGGAATATCTAGTACTTACTTTAACAAAAAATGATCTTGACAAAGCAAATAAAGACAAGGCCAATCGATACTTTTCTCCAAATTTTAAGGTCAGTTAAATTAAACATCTTGGGGAGTTGGTAGTGACTTTTGTATATGTGTGTGTATGTGTGTGTTTTTTAAGCCAGTCTATCTTAAGTGAAGAAGTGTGTGTTTTATTCTAGGTGTATAGCTGGTGAAGAACTTGCTTGACTAGTTTTCAAATTATGTGTTATTTAGAAGCAATAGTTATGTAGCAGTAACCTGAAGGTTTCAAATGAAATACGCTGATATACACAGAGTCAAAAGAGCTGCATTTTTTTCTTACCCAATTCTTTGTTGTTTGTTGAAATACGGTGCAGAGGTACAGGAGGGGAGTTAAGTGAGTAGGATGTGAATTAGGAATGGGGGGAGAAAAAAATGGATAGAACTCAGTCATTTGGGAATGATTCATATGGAATGTTTTTACTGCTTCCACTCTTGTCTCCTTTCCAATTTAGTCTCCACTCTTTAGAGTGTTCTTAAAAATAGACTTGATTGTATCACTCCTGTTGACGCTTTATAAAGAGCCTGTGGTTTTTTTACCAATGATCTACAAGAACCTGCATAGTTTAGCACAGGCCTCCCCTCCTACATCAGCTCAAGCCACCTTCTCTCCTTGCTCCCTGAAATTCAGCTGTACCAGTCTCTCTTCAGATCTTCACAGTGCTAAGCTTCTGCCTCGGATCTTTCCGGTTCTTTTCCTTCTCTTACCTTTCCACCCGTCTTTCCCCGTCCTTCACGTGGCTGTTCTCATATTTCCACCCTTAGCTTCAATCTCATCATCTTTGAAAGGCCTTCTCTGATTGTCCTGACCTTTTATTCTTTTTTAAAAACTCTTTCTATTAATATTTACTCATTGTTTCTTGTTTCATTGTCATTTCATTGTATCTTTGTTTCATTTTTGTCTATATGTGATATGTGTGTATGTATGTTTCTATTTATAGATAAGAATTCTTCAGATTAAAAAAAAACCTGATATGTAAACACTCCCAAATGGTTATCATTTTTTCTTCCCCTTTCCTATTTCTTATTTTACTTGATTTTTTCCCCTCCTATTCACCATACTCTTCTCCTTTCTCTTATTTTTTTATTCTATTTTTATAACACATAACAAACCTAACCATAACTTATAAGCATAAGAATATTGCTAGTCATACTTCTAAAAAGTGAGGAGGGAGCCCTATAGGTTTTAAGCAAAAATAGATCTAATGTTAAATGCCTTTAGATCTTAAATTTATTTTAAGTATTTCAAAGTCTCCTCTTTATTTTTAATTGACACATAATTGTACATATTTTGGGTTGCAGAGTGATATTTCCTACATGTATATAATGTGTAATGATCAAATCAGGTAATTAGCATATCCATCACCTCATGTATCATTTCTTTGTGTTGGAAAAATTCAAAATCCCCTAGCTATTTGAAAATATACAATACGTCGTCTCTAACTGTCGTCTCCCCACAGTACTACAGAACACTAGACCTTACTGCTCCTGTCTAGCTGCAGTGCTGTCTGTTAACCACCCTCTCCCTGTACTCCCTCACCACTGCCCTTCTCACCCTCTGATAACCACGATCCTGCTCTCTGCTTCTATGAGCTCAACCGTTTTAGCTCCCACGTAAGAGTGAGAAAATTCGGCATTTGTCTGTGCCCGATTTACTTCACTTAACAGTGTCCTCCAGGCTAGACATTTCTGGTTAGAATCATCAGGTTTCCTTTCTTTTCTCTAAATCTGCATTTTTCTTAACCATTAGCTTTTAAAGTGTCTTTTTCCTTCTAGTTTTATTTTCTGTTTTAATACTGGAAGAGGTTTTATATTTGTGATTTTAAATGAAAACTTTCTGTTATTAGTAAACGTTTTAAAATGTCATATTGTAGTGAACACCATGAAAATAGAGATGGGATAGGGAGTAGTCTTGGTGTCTGTTTTCTTTGTTTGTTTTTCAAGCTAGGATGGTTGCAGAAGGCCTGACCAAGCAGGTGACATTTAAGCAGAGGTGTAAATAATACTAGTGAGCTATACAGAGGGAAACAGAGGAAAGAGTAGAGATTCAAAAGCCCTGAGACAGGAATGAGCTTGTCAATACATATATGAGAAGTGGTAAGTCATTTTAACTAAAACAGAGTGGACAAGAAACCCAGCCCAAAGTGTGAAGATATTAGAGTGCTTTCAGTACAGGAAAGATGTAATCTGAATTTTCTCTGTAAATGTTCACTCTCTTCATGCCATTAAAATAAAGACTGGAGAGGAAAGTAGGGAGGGGAACAAGAATGGAAGCTGGGAGATAATTAAGAGGCAGTTGCAGTGGTTCATTAAAGGTGATAGATTGTGGTTACTTGGACTAAAATAGTGGCAGTGCGGGGTAACAAGCTGTCAGATTAACTTAACAAATTTACCCGTGGAGTATGGATGTTGGCTGTAAGTGAGAAGAATTGATAATGACTCTTGAATAATAGGGGAGGGGCTGTTAATATAATTGAATGAGAAAGGAATTTGAATTCAGATCTGATTTAAATCTCACATCTACTGCCTACCAGATATGTGGCCTTTACCACATATCTCTAACCTTTCTGGGCCTTAACTTCCTCTTCTTTAAAATGGAAATACCTAACATGCAGGGTTGTTTCGACAATTATTTTGTGCATATAAAGGTTCCTGGCCTGTTTAGACCGCTATATTACGTTAACTTCCCTTTTGTCACTTTAGTTGAAGTTTTTAAGGCTAATGGATCCTAAACATCATAGTTGATCACATATTTTGCATGTTTGTGTAGTGTTGTTTATATAAAAAGAATACATTGAGTTTCAGACAGGTAGTAAGAAAAACATTCTTTTGGAACTCAATCATTTGTGAATTGAATTTTATAACTGAAAAACTATTGATTACCTTCAATCTTCATTTCTTTTGTAGAATTATTTATTTAATACTTGCAGTTTATTTTTTTTTAAATAATCATCTTTTAAGTACATAGCAAGAAAGAAAATTTAGGAAATCCTAAGAAGTCATTTAAAAGGCAGTTGCCTTCTGAAGATCATGCTTGTTATTAATAGTACTTAAAAATTAATCTGTTAAAAATATATATCTTCACTAAGTAATTTAAAATTAGTCAAATTTTTGGATTTTCATTTTAAATTTTTTCTTTCTCTAGGTGAAGCTGTACTTCACAAAAACAGTAGAGGAGCCATCGAATCCAGAGGCTAGCAGTTCAACTTCTGTAACACCAGATGTTAGTGACAATGAACCTGATCATTATAGATATTCTGACACCACTGACTCTGATCCAGAGAATGAACCTTTTGATGAAGATCAGCATACACAAATAACAAAAGTCTGAATTTTTTTTTATCAAGAGGGATAAAACACCATGAAAACAAACTTGAATAAACTGAAAATGGACCTTTTTTTTTTTAATGGCAATAGGACATTGTGTCAGATTACCAGTTATAGGAACAATTCTCTTTTCCTGACCAATCTTGTTTTAACCCTATACATCCACAGGGTTTTGACACTTGTTGTCCAGTTGAAAAAAGGTTGTGTAGCTGTGTCATGTATATACCTTTTTGTGTCAAAAGGACATTTAAAATTCAATTAGGATTAATAAAGATGGCACTTTCCCATTTTATTCCAGTTTTATAAAAAGTGGAGACAGACTGATGTGTATACGTAGGAATTTTTCCTTTTGTGTTCTGTCACCAACTGAAGTGGCTAAAGAGCTTTGTGATATACTGGTTCACATCCTACCCCTTTGCACTTGTGGCAACAGATAAGTTTGCAGTTGGCTAAGAGAAGTTTCTAAAGGGTTTCGCTACATTCTAATGCATGTAATTTGGGTTAGAGGGATGGAAGGAATGCTCAGAAAGGAATATATTTTATGCTGGACTCTGGACCATATACCATCTCCAGCTATTTACACACACCTTTCTTTAGCATGCTACAGTTATTAATCTGGACATTTGAGGAATTGGCCGCTGTCACTGCTTGTTGTTCGTGCATTTTTTTTTAAAGCATATTGGTGCTAGAAAAGGCAGCTAGAGGAAGTGAATCTGTATCGGGGTACAGGAATGAACCTTCTGCAACATCTTAAGAATCCACAAATGAAGGGATATAAAAATAATGTGGTCATAGATAGAAAACAGAGCAACAATGACTTAACCATATAAATGTGGAGGCTATCAACAAAGAATGGGCTTGAAACATAAAAATTTGACAATGATTTATTAAATATGTTTTCTCAATTGTAATGACTGCTCCATCTCCTGTGTAATCAAGGCCAGTGCTAAAAGTCAGATGCTATTAGTACCTACATCAGTCAACAACTTACACTTATTTTATTAGTTTTCAGTCATATACCTGCTGTGGATGCTTCATGTGCTGCCTGCAAGCTTCTTTTTTCTCATTAAATATAAAATATTTTGTAATGCTGCAAGGAAATTTCAATTTGAGATTCTACAGTAAGCGTTTTTTTCTTTGAAGATTTATGATGCACTTATTCAATCCAATAGCTGTCAGCCGTTCCACCCCTTTGACCTTACACATTCTATTACAATGAGTTTTGCAGTTTTGCACATTTTTTTAAATGTCATTAACTGTTAGGGAATTTTACTTGAATACTGAATACATATAATGTTTATATTAAAAAGGATATTATTTGTGTTAAAAAGGAAATTAGCATTGCAGTACATTTTCTTAACACTGCACAAATAAGACATTTAATTTTTCAGTAGAAATTGTCCTACATATGCTTTATTGATTTGCTTATTGAAAGAATAGATTTTTTTTAATGTGCAGTGTTGTATCATTTCTTCATAGTGCTAGAGTTGGGACTAGGGCTTCAATTTCACTTCTTAAATATCATCATATATTTGATATGCCCAGACTGCATACAATTTTAAGCAGAGTACAACTACTATTGTAAAGCTAATGTGAAAATACTATTAAAACAGATTTTTTCCAGAAATTTGGTGTCTTTCAAATTATACCTTGACCTTGACATTTGAATATCCAGCCATTATATTTCTTAATGGTGTAAAATTCCATTTTCAATAACTTATTGGTGCTGAAATTGTTCACTAGCTGTGGTCTGACCTAGTTAATTTACAAATACAGATTGCATAGGACCTAATAGAGCAGCATTTATAGAGTTTGATGGTAAGTAGATTAGGCAGAACTTCATCTAAAATATTCTTAGTAAATGTTGACGTATTTACCATACCTCATCAGTTTCATTCAACAACTAAAATTTTTAAATTTTTAACAAAACTCTTAGGATTTACACCTTTATATTTAAACATTGATATATAGTTATTGATTGACTGCTCATAAGTTAAATTGGTAAAGTTAGAGACAACTATTCCTAAGATCTCACCATTGAAATTTATATACCACCTTGTTTTTCATAAAAGCTGAAAATTGTTGACTAAAATGAAAATCAACTTCGTGTTTTGAAGATAGTTATTAATACTGTTCTTTATTACAGTTTTGGGCACAGCATATTAAAACATAATTTGTATTGTTCCAGTATGTAACATGGAGGGCCAGGTCATAAATAATGACATTATAATGGGCTTTTGCACTGTTATTATTTTTCCTTTGGAATGTGAAGGTCTGAATGAGGGTTTTGATTTTGAATGTTTCAATGTTTTTGAGAAGCCTTGCTTACATTTTATGGTGTAGTCATTGGAAATGGAAAAATGGCATTATATATATATTATATATATATAAATATATATTATACATACTCTCCTTTATTTCAGTTACCATCCCCATAGAATTTGACAAGAATTGCTATGACTGAAAGGTTTTCGAGTCCTAATGAAAACTTTATTTATGACAGTATTCATAATTAGCCTGAAATGCATTCTGTAGGTAATCTCTCGGAGTTTCTGGAATGTTTTCTTAAGACTTTTTGGATGTGCAGCAGCTTACATGTCTGAAGTTACTTGAAGGCATCACTTTTAAGAAAGCTTACAGTTGGGCCCTTTACCATCCCAAGTCCTTTGTAGCTCCTCTTGAACATTTTTGCCATAATTATAAAAGGGTAGTTGAAAAATAGCATCACCATTCTTTGCTGTGGCACAGGTTATAAACTTAAGTGGAGTTTACCGGCAGCATCAAATGTTTCAGCTTTAAAAAATAAAAGTAGGGTACAAGTTACATGTTTAGTTCTAGAAAATTTGTGCAATATGTTCATAACGATGGCTGTGGTTGCCACAAAGTGCCTCGTTTACCTTTAAATACTGTTAATGTGTCATGCATGCAGATGGAAGGGGTGGAACTGTGCACTAAAGTGGGGGCTTTAATTGTAGTGTTCGGCAGAGTTGCCTTCTACCTGCCAGTTCAAAAGTTCGATCTGTTTTCATATAGAATATATATACTAAAAATTTCAGTCTGTTAAACAGCCTTACTCTGATTCAGCCTCTTCAGATACTCTTGTGCTGTGCAGCAGTGGCTCTGTGTGTAAATGCTATGCACTGAGGATACACAAAAAACCCAATATGATGTGTACAGGATAATGCCTCATACCAATCAGATGTCCATTTGTTACTGTGTTTGTTAACAACCCTTTATCTCTTAGTGTTATAAACTCCACTTAAAACTGATTAAAGTCTCATTCTTGTCATTGTGTGGGTGTTTTATTAAACGAGAGTTTATAATTTAAATTGCTTAAATCCATTGAGATTTTAAATAATGGGCAGCCAAATGTCAAGTTTTCTGTAAGCTGTTTTTGTTTTTTTGTTTCGTTTTTTCCCTGCTGTCCTTCAAAACCTACTGTTATAAAAACATGGCCTTTGTCAGCTTGGGAGTAGAGTATCTGTACTCATGTTTAAGAGAAGCACTTACTTTTAGGGCCTTAGTCACCACTTAATAAATTGTACAAGCACATTAAATAGCATTTTAATACTGAGAAAGTTAAAGATGGTTGGGAAATTGTGCAGATTTTTTGTTTTATTTAAATAAGCCAGGTGTCTAAAGATAATTCCCCAGAATAGATTTGATACCTCATATTTCAATT
The DNA here is from genome assembly GCA_963575035.1 of Avahi laniger. Taxonomy (NCBI): domain Eukaryota; kingdom Metazoa; phylum Chordata; class Mammalia; order Primates; family Indriidae; genus Avahi; species Avahi laniger. The sequence goes on from CAUYSK010020822.1 coordinate 30,215, forward strand.
TTGTCACTTTTCCTTAAAATTCTATACTCTGCCATCAACATATGGGAAGATTTATCTATTCATCATGACTTGTGCTATGTAAAAATCGATATTCCAGAATAGTCTCAAGGAATTTTGTGTACTTGAATTTAATCTTGTTATTTCTAATTTTCTTAAAAGCTTAAAGACTAAAGCATATTGCTTTCAACAAAGCATAGTAAGGTAATAAGGGAAAGTGCAGCTTGTTTCCAGTGTTTTGAAAATAAGCAGACCAGTAAGGTAACAGTGAAATTTAATGTTATTTCAAGTTTACATTTTCTCCATGTGACTTTTTAAAAGTAAATGTGAATAATGTGCAATAACGTAAAGAAGTATAAAATGTATGTGTTGTGTGTACACACATTTTATTTTTAGGTATCTTAGGTAAAATTATGGTTGAAAACTATACTGGAGTCTGAAAATATTCTGATTTAAGATATTTTGGTGATGTTTGAAAAAATGGGAATTTACTGACAATTTTGTTTTTATGTCACCTCCTCACTGCACTGTAATTTTAACTGGTTTGGTTCAGTGAATGCCATCACCATTTCCATTGAGAATCCAAAAATCACCACTGTTTAACATCAGGCTTCCAAAGGCTTCCAAAAAATCAAGACCCTTGGATCTAGTTAATTTGCTGCTAACATGAAAAACTCTTGGTTCTCTTATTTTTGCCAGATAATTAGCCACACATCTAAAGCTTAGTCTTAAATGGTTTAAGTGTTACAACTTTTGATTAGCAGTGCTGTTGCTTGTGAAGAGAGAAATATTTGTGAATGGAAACAAAAATATTCAGTCCGTACTGGTGTAAGAACAGTACCTAAAAACTGGCAAGCAAGATAATGGAGAAAAATTTTTAAAGATGAGATGTTAAAGACTGACTTTCCTATAGATTTACATAGCTATAGGAAGCCTAGTGATTAAGTTGCTTATCAGCTTTTAATTTTAGAACAAATCATTCTTTTATGACTATAATCTTGCTGTTTTTCCATCTTTGAAGGGATCTTTCTTATATCAGAATGTGGGTAGCCACTCTGACAAATTCATGTCGGTTGGTAGCTTTAAAAAATGTGTAATGTCAAGACAGGTAAGGAAAAAATAGTTTCATTTGGTGATAGCACCCTGGTTCTTAAGTTAGATATTTTGAGAATACTTTCCCATTGCAACAACAAAGTCACTCATAATCCCACCACCTGGAGACAGCCATTATTAATACTTAAGTGATTATACAATCATTTTTTCTGTATATTCATGTATATATGTTCCTTAAAAAATTTATACTGTGTGTACTCTCAAAGCCTTTTAGCTTAGTACTTCTGTTGTGGATTTGTAGAATGTTCCATTGCCCAGAAAAAGGACAGTGATATGATTACTTTCTAATGCTACAGATGAAGATTATGTGTAGTTATTATGAGTCCCTTCCAATTTATTGGGTGATTCATGAATGTTTAAATATTGTTGGCATTAGAATGACATATGTCTAAGCAAATGAAACAGTTATATTTATTTAGCACAGACAAGCTTAACATTGTAGATAATTTCTCTTCAAAAATCATCTTAAACATTTGCATTTGGAACTATGTGTTAAATAGTTAAACAGAATGTGTAAAACTATATTAGTAGTTAACTTCATCACCTTTCTATTTCCCTTATAGGTTGGAAAAGAAAGATGAACTTTTCAGTTTTTATATTTCCCAGTTTCTCTATTTGGAGCAAATTAGTAACATCTGCAAAAAAAAAAGAGGGGGGTACTTCTGGTTTATCACTTAGTTGTCCTTAAATTTGAGCACTCTTGTGACTTCCATTACATCAAAAACTTAATATTTCATGAATGTTTCACCTTCAGCTCTGAAATTGACCATGTTTAGTATTACGGTGGGCTTAGAATGTGCAACTCCTTTTGACAGTTATTTGAGAATTTTGGTGAAAAATTTAGCTGAGGTCAGTATATAACTTACAGACCAGTGTATTGATATTTTTTAAACATTTTTACATATGAATGAAGTTAACTGCCATCTTGGAGCATAACTACATTTAAAAATAAAGCTGCATATTTTTAAATGAAGTGTTTAATAAGGATTTATATTTTTTATTTTTAAAAATTAAAAATAATTTATTTCCTCTGTTGCATGTGAATTCTCGTCTGTCCTTAAAATGGTTAGAGATTTTGTGTAGAATGGAGCAAAGCTTGTCCTGGTTCTAGTGTTTCAGTTTGCCAGATCTGTTCACTGCAGTGAAATATTTAGGTGTGATTTTCTGTAGCCTATCACTTATTTGATGTTGTTTATATACCCCTTTAGGATTTTCTGCCTACTCTATCCAGTTGTCCAAATGATATCCCACATTTACAAACGCCCTTTCAAGTTTCAGTTTTCTTTTTCCATTAAATTACCTTCATGTCCTAATGAGCAGTTTATAAATGTGTGTATACATGTGTTTGTGTGTGTGGGGTGTGTTTGTTGTATGTGGGTGAATTAGATTTTCAAAAGTGCTAGACTCCAGCTTTAGAGATTAACTAGTTTGATTCCGGGCAAACATTTCTCACTGGAATTTCACAGTTCATTGTAATGAAAATGTTAACCCTGGATGACCTGTGACATACAGTAATGAATCTTGGATATTAAGGAATTTGTTAGTAGCATCTTGATGTATGCTTTAATGAGTTATTTTCAAAGTTGTGCATTAAGCCAAAGTTGGCATATTGGAAATGTTTATATAATGTTCCATTTGGCTACTGATGGACATAAAAATAGAAATGCCTTCCTATGGAGAATATTTTTCCTTTAAAAAATTAAAAAGGTTAATTATTTTGACTATTTGGTTTTAAACTTTTTATTCATCTAACAAATATTTATCAAGCCTGGTATGTAACACTGGTGTTTGGAGTATAATAATGATCAAAACAGACACACCTATCCTTGCCTTTGAAGAGTTTACACTCCAGTAGAGGAAAACAGACTTTACTAAAATAATTATAAACTGATACATGTTGTGAAATATGAGATGCATATAATACACTAATGATCATCAAACCTTCCATATATATGCCCCCTAAATATCCACCCCCTTGGAGTTAGATGAGGCCTGTGTAATTTGTTCATGCCAATGAAATACCAGTGAAAGTGGTTGACACGCCAAGTAAAGGCAATGAAAAAAGTTCACACTGCCGTCTGGTTTCTCTCTTCCTCCACTACAGTGACCAAGGATTTGACATGTTCTAGATGTGCAGCTGCCAGCCTGGGTCTTGAATGACTCCTTGAAAAAGCAGAACTCCCTCAAATTCTCCCTTCCCCGACATTGAACTCACTAGGTACTAGCATGCGCAAGAAATAAACTATATTTATACTGATACTTCGGGCCAATTTATTATCATGGCAGAAGTTATTATATCCTGATTAATATAGTGCTTGGGAAAAATCAGGGAAGGGTTTCTTGAGCAAAAATGAGGAAGTTAAAAAAGAAGCAAAATGAAAAATGGCATATTTAAAAAAACATGATGCAATAAATTCTAAATTACAAGTCATTCAATAGTTTCTGAGCACCTGATAGGTGTCAGGCACTGTTCTAGATGCTTGGGATACAAATAGGTGAACAGCAGATCCTTGCCCTCATGGAGCTTATGGTCTAGCAAGGGAAAATAGACAATGAACAATCAGGGTGGGGGGGATGTGGAACAGATAAGGGAGATCAGGACTGCAGGGTGGAGAGATTGCGGTGTTGAATAGGGTGGTCTGGAATAGGCCTCTTTGGGAAGGTCAGATTTGAAGACTACTGAAAAAGTGGATTAGGATCTTTCACCCTTTCAACCAGCAAGGTGTACTCAGAATCCTTTACAAAATTTTATTCTCACCTTATACAACTTTCAACATTAATTTTTGAGTTTTTAAGATGCTTGTTGGTGTATCTAGGGAGAATTTTTTTTTTTTTTTTTTTTTGAGACAGAGTCTCACTGTGTTGCCCTGGCTAGAGTGAGTGCCGTGGCGTCAGCCTGGCTCACGGCAACCTCAAACTCCTGGGCTCAGGTGATCCTACTGTCTCAGCCTCCCAAGTAGCTGGGACTACAGGCATGTGCCACCATGCCCGGCTAATTTTTTCTATATATTTTTAGTTGTCCAATTAATCTCTTTCTAATTTTAGTAGAGACGAGGTCTTGCTCTTGCTCAGGCTGGTCTCAAACTCCTGAGCTCAAACAATCCGCCCGCCTCTGCCTCCCAGAGAGCTAGAATTACAGGCGTGAGCCACCGCGCCCGGCCTTCTAGGGAGAATTTTTAAGAATACCACCCAAAATAGTCACAATGTTCTAAACCATTTTGTTTTCTTTCTTTTCTTTATTAGAAATGGTTCTCGCTCTGTTGTCCAGGCTGGAGTACAGTGGCATGATCATAGCTCACTGTAGCCTCACTCCTGGGCTCTAGTGATCCTCCTTCCTCAGCCTCCTAAGTAGCTGGGACTACAGGTGTGTGCCACCATGCCCGGCTAATTTTTTTGTTTCTTTTTTTTAGAGACAGGTCTCACTGTGTTGCCCAGACTGGTCTTGAACTGGCCTCAAGGGATCCTCCTGCCTCAGCCTCCTAAATTGCTGGGATTACAGGCATGAGCTACCATGCCTGGCTCATTTTATTTTCTAAATTGTTTTGGAA
>CAUYSK010020825.1:0-18924 GCA_963575035.1 Avahi laniger
CCAAGGATTCTGTTTTGGACGCTCTTCTCTTCTCACCACCAATCTCTTTATTCTTCTCCCACAGGAGCCTAAAAGACCTCCCCCCCTCAAAGTCTTGTCACTTGATCTACCTCATTCCAAGAGCAAGATGGACAACTGAAACAGGATTATTGCCACATGAGCCTTGCAGATGCCAGCATTTTAATTTACAGCCACTCTTCACTTTGGGAAGTGCTCAGCATTCAGCACTGTACTCAAATGCGGCACTCCTAATCTTCACTTCAGAATTTTTAGGAGGCCAGGCATGGTGACTCATGCCTATAATCCCAGCATTTTGGGAGGCCAAGGCAGGAGGATCACTTAAGGCTAAGAGTTCGAGACCAGCCTGAACAATGTAGCAAGACTCTGTCTCTACAAAATTTTAAAAATTTGCCAGGCGTGTTGGCACGCACCTGTGGTCCCAGCTACTTGGGAGGCTGACGTGTGAAGACTGCTTGAGCCCAGGAGTTTGAGGTTGCCGTGAGCTATGATGATGCCCCTGCACTCTAGCCTGGCAACCTAGCAAGACCCTGTCTCTAAAATAAAAATAAAATAATAAAAAATAAAATGAAATTATTAAGAGACGGTGGCAAAGGGACAACATGACATTTTAATGTATGCGAGATGTCTGACACATGATGATAGGTATTCAACAAATGTTTATCGGGTGAATGACCGTCCCGACTTTACTGTGCCAGGCCCCGTGTGACAGGCTGCACCAAGTGACACACAGTCCCTGCCCTCAAGTGCTTCCCAGTCTGGTGAGGAAGACAGGTGTGTAAACAAACCGTAACAGTGAGGTTGCTGCCATGGAGGAGAAAAAGCCAGACACATAATACGAGCTCTTTATTGCTAAAGTACAAAGGGCAAAGGTGCATGTGGCCCAAGCCAACGCAGACACCGAGTGCCGAGCCAGGGAGTCTGATCTTTATCTGGAGAGCCACGTGGAGCCTCTGAAGAGTGTTAGGCTGAGGAGTGACATTACCAAGACCGTATTCTGGAAAGATCACTTTGGCAGCCATTCAGGCAAGAGCTTAGTAAAAGAAAATTTGGGAGAAGGTAGACCAGCTGGGAGGACATTTCAAACGTCCAGGTAATAGATGTTGACTTTCAGAACTGAAAGAGTACCAGGAGAGGACAGAAGGTAAGGCACCGATGGAAGAGGTATTTGGAAGGAGGATTCAGCAGAGCTCAGGGACCGATCTGATCCTGAAGGTGCAGGAGAGGGGCATGCTGAGATGCTCCCCTGGCCCCTGGTGTGGGCGGCTGGGCGGTGTGTGAAATATTACGAGAGGAGATCTAAGAGGAAAAGCAGTTCAAGGTGGGGAGGGCGATGAAGGGCAAGAGGAAGAATGAATTCCGATTTGGACATAATGAATTTGAGAAGCAGAGAGTCATCTCCATGGAAGACCAGGGAGGCAGCTGGATATTCAAGCCTACAGGAAACAAAATGGGGCCAGGGAGAGTGACTTACTGCGCCACCTTGAGCGTCTCAGCCTCTCTGTGCCTCAGAGTCTCCATCTGAAAGACAGAGGAGCAGCTTGGCATCTGACTGCAGGGAGCACGCAACCTAGCAGGCGCTGGTGAGTGCTTACACCTGAGGTCTCCATCACATGCAAGATGGGACTACAGGTGCGCACCACAACACCTGCGTAATTTTTACTATTTTCAGTAGAGACAAGGTCTCACTCTTGTTCAGGCTGGTCTCGAACTCCTGAGCTCAAGCTGTCCTCCCGCCCCGGCCTTCCAGAGTGCTAGGGTTACAGGCGTAAGCCAGTGCCCAGCCAAGAGGTTAGGTGATTTAGCCAAGATCACACTGTTCTAAAGGAAGCCTGCTGCTAGGATTGGAACCCCAAATCTGTGACTGCAAAGCCGGCCACTTTGTGGCCCCATCGAAACCTTCAACCGTATCTTTCACAGAAAAGAGCTGCAAATGCTCGTTCCCAGGTCCCCGAAGTAGGACTGAGATAACTCATCAGTAAGGATGCCAAAGTGGGTCCCATTCAGCCTTGATGACATCACAGAATCCCAAACTTCACTCACTGTCAGGTGCCATCTTTAATGAGCTAAACCTTGTGTCTCTGAAAGGTGCATGGCAGGGTCCTTTCTCTCAGCAGCCTTCGATGGGCACCATTTAGCAAGTGGCATGGGGTGGCCTCTCAGGACAACTTCTGTGGAGCAATAGCCTCTGAGCAGCCATCTCCAGGCCTCATCCCCTCCCAGACTCCCACAGATATAATTTACATTCTGTACTGATTTATTAAGTAGTAGAAGTTTGAAGATGCCATCTTTTTATGTGCTCATTTGCTACCCATGTATTTTCCTTGGTGAAGTGTCTATTCAAATATTTACCCACTTTTAATTGGGTCGTTTATTATTGAGTTGTGAGAGTTTTTTTCTACATTTTGGATACCAGTCCTCAATTAGCTATAACTTTTGCAAATATTCTATCTCACTCTGTGCCTTGTCTTTTTATTTTCTTAACTGCATCTTTGAAAGGCCAGATGTTTTAAATTTTGATAAGGTACAGTTTATGAACCTTTAAAAATGGTTTGTGCTTTTGGGTCCTACTTAAGAAGTTTATGCCTAATCCAAGATCACAAAGATTTTCTCCTAGGTTTTCTTTTAGACGTTTGGTAGTTTTAGGCTTTAAGTTTAGGTTTGTGATCATTTCCAAGTTAATTTTTGTATTTGGTGCAAGGTATGGGTCAAGGTTCATTTAAAAAAATTTTTTTCATATGGTTATTCACTTGTTCAGCACTGTTAGTTGAAACATAATGGCGGCGTGTGCCTGTAGTCTGAGCTACTCAGGAGGCTAAGATGGGAGGATCGTTCGAGCCCAGGAGTTCATGGTTACAGTCAACTGTGATCACACCACTGCACTCCAGCCTGGGTGACAAAGCAAGACCCTGTCTCTAAAAAGAAAAGTTGACTATGTAAAGCAATCAGCACAGGTCCTGGCCCACAGTAAAATTTTTAAAAATATTGGCTATTGTTATGGGCTGAATTGTGTCTTCTGCCCACCCTGCCCCCAAACTCCTATGTTGAAGTCTGGCCCTTAGTCCCTCAGAACGTGACTGTGTTTGAAGACAGGGTCTTTAAAGAGGTAATTACATTAAGTTGAGGTCAGGTGTCCTTATAAGACGAGGAGGTCAGGCCACAGACCGGCACAGAGGGAAGACCCTGTGAGGACGCTGGAGACAACAGCCACCTACAAGCCCAAGAGAGAGGCCTCAAGGGAATCCAAACCTGCCGACACCTAGAACTTGAACCTCCAACCCCAGATTGTGAGGAAATAAATGTCTGCTGTCTGAGCCACCCAGCCCGTGGTACTTTGTTATGACAGCTATGGCGAAGCCATACAGCTATTAAATCACCAAATACGGCAATTGGTTAAACACATTTTGGCACAATTTTATGATGAAATACTATATACAGCTGTGAAAAATGACGCTCTTAGTATGTATTTACTGAACCCTAATAAAATATTATGAAAGTGAGGAAAACGGGCTATTAAAATAATACAGAGAGTAACACTTTTTTGTTTATGTGTGTGCGAGTATGTGTAAATAAAATGTGGGAAGCATGATTATCTTTTAGAGAGGGAATCATGTAGGATTTCTTTTCTTTTTATTAATTTTTCTACCACAAACAAAAATTACTTTGTATATTACAAAAAAAAAAAAAAAAAGTAGGTGTTTTTGGAGCCAGTCCCCCTAGGGTGGACCAGAGCTAATGTCACTCAACTGGCAGCCCCAGCCGTGAGCTAGAGGAAGACAGGAGCCAAGGATCAGGAGGTCCGTGCCCAGCTTAAGGGTAGAAGGAGGTGGGAAGGTCACCGCATCCAATAAAACCAAACCAATCCATTCTGGAGAATTCATTTCTCACCAAAAATTCAGAGTGGAACAGCTCCTCATTTTCTGATTGCACCTGCCTGTTTGACGGCCACCCACGTCCAGTATTTCTGGAAAGCCCACAGGTTCTAAACGCAGCGTGCCAGGCTCCAGGGGCCAGGAGCAGCCCTGCAAGACATTTGGATTTGCCCCTAGGATTAATGACTTCAAAAAGCATTTGCCAGGAATTCTTCAAAACTGGAAACAGAAGCCCTGGAGCATTAAATATAAATAAATACTTAGTTGATTGGTTTCTTCCTTGCTTTTCAAAGGGCAACTTACTTCCTGGATTATCATTACAGTAGTCTGTTCTCCGGAAACCAGGATTGTTCAAGTACCGCAGAGCAGGGTTGGGGCAAAAAAAAAAAAAAAAAAGAAAGAAAACTAAAGATCACCTTGTTACAGTTCCGCAGTGCTGTGTTTCCTCGTGCTGAGCCTACGTCTGGAACGCAGTAGCCAAAGTGTTACTGTGCGTGTCCCCACTGCAGGCATGAGATTTTCCGCTGCAGACCTATATTTTTCTCCCTTCGAGGTATACTAATTCCCTTTGGGAAAAAAAGGTCCAGTTTCGTTATGAAATAATGAACGGCTTTCAAAAAGCCATTGTCCTTGTTTCTAAGGTGGCAATTCAAGGCAACAAATATTTACGGAGCTTCTAGAATGTGCCAGAAACTATGTAAGGGCTAGGGAGAATACTAAGATAATTTAAAATCTGGTGACCATTGTCAAAAAATTTGCAATCCATTGTGCAAACATATAAATAGCAATATAAGATAGAGGCAATTTCTGTCACAGCGGGTTTTTAACTGAGGCCAAGGCAGGGTCCCTGGTCCGTGACCTGCAGGCGTTGCTGGCAAAGTGTGCAGGTGTGGCCGGGAGACCTGCCTGGAAGTGGGGGCCCGCATGTTCCTCAGTTCTCAACAGGCAGGGGCACCCACAGGCAAGAGACGACAGAAATAAAGAAAGAGAGACCCGTTCTAATATCTTCCCGTCCCCCGGCAGCACCTCGGAGGTGACCTGGAGAAACCTAGGGCAGGAGCATCAGGGATGGGGTGGGGGGACCCTGTTCAATTCAGTTGCAGGAAGGGTTCTTCCATTTTCTGATCAGATTCCTCAAGCTCGATCAGAAAATGGAAGAACCCTTCCATGGGCATTCTCCAGAGCTGGCCACACACGGGCCTAACTTCCTGGCCAAGTGCCACCGCTCGTGTTGAAAGGCTTCGGGGAATTTTTTAAAAGGTATTCCAGACTCCTCTGGCAGCATCACTGCTGGGAAAGTCTCGTTGCCTACCCTAAATTTGGTATTTCTCATGGAATTTTGACCTATATGAAAAACATATTCCCAGAATCACAGGAAGTTTTTCCACAATTTTAAGGTCGTTTTCCTTACCCCAAAAAGTCTTGCTGGAAACCTTCGGTCAGCTTTAGGAAGTGTTAGTGGAATTACCCTAACCATTTTTTTTTTCAACTAACACCTTGCTCTTGGATGCCCTAACCATCTGAGAGGTCCATCTTCCCAACTCTAAGGGGTGTATGGGGGTGACAGATTCATTTTATGATCTAATTGGCTAGGACAGGAGACAAATCACAGCCCTGGGAATATTCATTTGGGGGCTCTAAGGACTAAAGAGAATTCTTGACCTTCAACGTGTTAGAAAACACTTTCCCATCTCATTAACTCTATTTTTTATTCTCCTTTCAGCAAATAGATACCTTTCTCTTGCAGATTTCCCACGCACTACTGCATCTACCTAGAATGCCTTTTCTCTTCTCTCCGCTGACCTGTAAGGCATTCTTCCTTCAAAATCTCCCTCAGAGTGTTCACTCTCAGCAAACACTTCGATCACTTCATTGCTTACATTCCTTGAAGGCTCACTCACTCCAAATTCACTATAGGTAGTGATTCAAAATGTCATTCGTTCAACACACATTTATCGAGCACACGTTATATGCCATGCACATGGCAAGGAATTTTAATTAAATTCTACATCAGTCCTGCAAGGTAGGCTTATTGCTGTTCAACAGATGAGAAGGGTAGAAAAATTGTCTAAGTACAGACTCCGAAGCTGGGATTCAAACCCACCCAAGTCTAGTGGCAAAAGTAGACACTCATACAGCAATTATTGGGTGCTAGACACTGGTTAAATGCTTCTGTTGTCCTCCTTTAATCTTTGCAAGAACCCTATGAGAGAAGTACTATTATTATACCCATTTTATAAATGAGTAAACTGAGGAAGAGAGGTTAAATGGCCAAGGTCACACAGCTAATACCAGTAGAGCCACAGTTAAATTCAGGTTGTCTAGCTTCAGAGTTTAAGCTCTTTTTTTTTTTTGAGACAGGGTCTTACTCTGCTGCCCGGGCTAGAGTGCCGTGGCGTCAGCCTAGCTCACAGCAACCTCAGACTCCTGGGCTCAAGCGATTCTCCTGTCTCAGCCTCCCAAGTAGCTGGGACTACAGGCATGTGCCACGATGCCCGGCTAATTTTTTATATATATATATATATATATATATATATATATTTAGTTGTCCAGATAATTTCTTTCTATTTTTCAGTAGAGACGGAGTCTCACTCTTGCTCAGACTGGTCTCGAACTCCTGACCTTGAGCTATCCACCCGCCTCGGCCTCCCAGGTAGCTGGGACTACAGGCACGCGCCACCATGCCCAGCTAATTTTTTCTATTTCTAGTTGTTTGGCCAATTTCTTTCTATTTTTAGTAGAGACGGGGTCTTGCTCTTGCTCAGACTGGTCTCCAACTCCTGAGCTCAAACGATCCTTCCTCCTTGGCCTCCCAGAGTGCTAGGATTACAGGTGTGAGCCACCGCGCCCAGCCTGAGTTTATGCTGTTAACCACTGCTGCCTTTGAAGGTACTACTGCAAAGTTTATCCTTATTCCTCTGAACCACAATATTAATTTATACTCCATTCGTTGCTCTGTGGGTTAAGAAATTCCTTTAAACAGTTTGCTTTGTCTCCACAACAAAATCACAAGTTCGTTCATTGGTACATTCCTTTAACAAGCAGTATTAAAGGTCCACAGTTGTCCAGGCTCTCTGTGGGTGGGGGGAGGGGGCCCTCATGTGCTGTGCCTACAGTTTCTGAAGGGTTTATACTGCTCCTTTATGTTTTGGGCATCCCACAAAATAGGAGGGTTTGAAGCATGGGAGGCCTTTCGAAAATGTGATTGAATCTAGGTAGCTGTTGTAAGAAAATGTACCAGAGAAACAGAACTGGTAAATGTATTGGCTATTCCAAGACCAAGGGGCGTTCTAATCCAGTTCCTCTTGGAGAACTTTCTTTTTTTTTTAAGATTGTTTATTTATTTATTTATTTTAGACAGAATCTCGCTCTGTTGCCTGGGCTACAGTGCTGTGAAATCAGCCTAGCTCACAGCAACCTCAAACTCCTGGGTTCGAGCAATCCTCCTGCCTCAGCCTCCTGAGTAGCTGGGACTATAGGCGCACACCACCATGCTGCGCTAATTTTTTCTATTTTTAGTAGAGACGAGATCTCATTCTTTTTTTTTTTTTCTGAAATAGAGTTTCACTCTTTTGCCTGGGATAGAGTGCCGTGGCGTCAGCCTAACTCACAGCAACATCAAACTCCTGGGCTCAAGCAATCCTTCTGCCTCAGCCTCCTGCTGGGATATAGGCATGTGCCACCATGCCTGGCTAATTTTTTTCTATATAGTTTTAGTTGTCCAATTAATTTCTTTCTATTTGTAGTAGAGACGGGATCTCATTCTTGCTCAGGCTGGTCTGGAACCCCTGACCTCAAGCGATCCTCCCACCTGGGCCTCCCAGAGTGCTAGGATTACAGGCGTGAGCCATCTCACCCAGCTGAGCTGCTTTCTTTTTCTTGCTAGATTTCTCCTCCCAAACCAAAATTTTCATTTTCTCTCTCTAGGAAAAAAGACAAAGAGACTCCATATTTTGACCTGTATTAGTCCAAACTTCCATGCCAGGCCTAGAGCTCCCATAGTTGGACAACTGTACATAGGTAGTTTCTTCTTCTATCACCCTCAGTGTGGACCATGAGTTTACTTCATTCATTTGTTTATTCATTCATTTATTCATTCAACAGGTATTTCACAGGTGCTTACTTTGTGCCAGGCACAGTTCCAGGCACAGAGACACAGCAGTGAGCAAAACAGATAAAGTCCTTGCCTCATGGAACTTACATTCTAGTTGGGGGAGACAGACCATAACCACATACATACTGTCAAATAATATGTAAGGTGGGGATAGGTGCTGTGAAGATCCATTAAACAAAAAGAAGGGTGTAGAGTTGCTGCTTTACGTAGGGTGGTCAGGGCTCCCCGTGAGAAGGCAATATTTGAGCAGAAACCCAGAAAGTGTGTGTGAGCAAGACGTGCACATCTTTGGAAATAACATTCAGGCACCAGAAATAGTTGCACAGGCCTGAGGCAGGAGAATGCTTGGCCTGCCGAAGGACATCTAGGAAGAATGTGTACAGACACAGTGTGGCCCAGGGGGACCTGATAGGAGATGAGAGCAGACTGAGACAGACCCTGGGGGGCCTGGAAGGCCACTGAAAGGCTTGGTGTTTACATTGAGCGACATAAGAAGCCTTTAGAGGGATCCAAGCAGAGTGCCACCTTCCCTGATTGGGCTGTAAACCGACCTTCAGCTGGTCCCCATCCCTCCAGCCCCAGAGATCTAGGGGATCCCCCTCTTCATCACCTATCCAGATGAAGTCATCACTTTTTCCTTTCTAGTTGGTGCTAATCTCTCCTTTTTCTGAGCTCCTAGTGGACATACAGTCCAATCCGTGGTCATTTCCCTTCTAAAATTCCCTACATGATTATGAACTCCTTGTGAGCAGAGACTGTTATTGTCATCTCTAGCCATTCAGTAGACAATCCCTCCCACACAGTGCCAAGTTGGTGTCCCCTGCTGCCTGCGACAGGACTGTCACCATCCTATTGGAAAGTTCTTCTGTTATTGCCCTGAAAGCCACATACCTATAGCTTTCACCCTCCACCCTAGCTGCGACCTCAGGACTGCACAGGGCACATCCAAGTCCTCCACATGGCAGTTCCCTCAGTTAGCAGATAGGTCCCCAGGCTCGACCTGTCTCCCAGTCCCCAGGAGACAGCTTCATCTGGGTCTCAGCCAGGCTCCTCACCACCGTCACGTCCAAGGTCAGGACCATCAACTTCCTCCTAAATTGTGCTTCCTCCCCATATTCTTTATTTATTTTTTTTTTTTTTTGAGACAGAATCTGGCTCTGTTGCCCTGGCTAGAGTGCCGTGGCATCAGCCTAGCTCACAGCAACTTCAAACTCCTGGGCTCAAGCGATCCTCCTGCCTCAACCTCCCGAGTAGCTGGGACTACAGGCATGCGCCACCATGCCCGGCTAATTTTTTCTATATGTTTTTAGTTGTCCAATTAATTTCTTTCTAATTTTTGTAGAGACGGGGTCTCGCTCTTGCTCAGGCTGGTCTCAAACTCCTGACCTTGAGCGATCTGCCACCTCAGCCTCCCAGAGTGCTAGGATTACAGGCGTGAGCCACCACGCCCGGCCCCTCCTCATATTCTTTACTTTGGTAAAAGGCTTCATCTAGTCTCCCCTGGGGGCATCCATGGCAGCTCCACAGCCCTTTCCTTCCCCACAAAGCCTCTGCCCATCCTTGTTGCTCCGCCCTCCCTGGTGCCCTGGCAGAGCCCTCACCAACTCCCCTCCAACCGTGGATCCTGGTTTCGCTACCTGGTATCTTGCATTCCTCTAATCAATTCTCGGCCCTGGTCCTCGGGCGATGTTTCTAGAAGGCAAATCTGTTCTTTTTACTGCCCTGCTCAAAACCCTTCAGTGGCTCCCTATTGCCCTCAGAGTCAATCCAGACTCCTTAGTTTGGCCAAAAAAAAAAAAAATTGTCCTCCAGGACCCAGCAACAACTGTGCTTACTCAGAATCAAGATTCAGCATCACGACAGAGTGGAAACATGGAATGAAATTAAAAAAGGAAAGAGTTAGAGGAAAAGACTCACAGATTCCCTGAATTAAGGTTGAAAAATAAAGCTTAAGCAGAATAGAATAAGGATAACTTGGCTTAATTCCTGGAAAACAAGCAGCCCAACTAATCCAGGGACTTCTGACAACTGCAAATTCAATATGTGACAATGGCGTGACATCATCATCCACACAAACAGCGACTGCCTCATCCTACTCTGTGGGTGACACACTGGAAGTGGAATGTTGGCATTCTGGAGTTTTCCCAGAGCAGGTGGCCAAGAGAGAGGATCTGCAAATCTGGCCAGGCAGAGAATTTCTAATTCATTCAAATTCCTTTCAGTCCAACTGAAATGTGTCTTTGGCCGCACTCTATATATTACAGAAGAGCTCCAAGTTTGTCCCCTGCCCAGGACTCTATACCCTGCTCTGCCATTCCCCATTTTCCACAATACTTCTCTCTTTCTAATGTACTATGTGACCTCCTTAATTATTAAGTTTATTGTTTATCTGTCTTCCCTGCTAGCTTATCACCTCCGTGAAGCAGGCATCTTTGCTGGTTTTGTTCCTGATGCATTCCAAGTGCCCGCAACGGCATCTGGTACATAATGGGTACTCGATATGTAAGTGATACATAAAACTTACATATATATGAGACTATATAAATAAATGATAGTCTAATGGAGATGGGCATGGAATTCTGCCCACCAGTTGTACTAGTTCTCCCTTTCAGCAAGACTGAAAAATGTGCCTTGTATATTGTCACCCGGGTTGCTGATTATGCTGTTGGAAGGTGTAGGGCTACAGGTCTGCTGACACAGGTGCTCCAAGAAGTATGTACCAGGATATTCGTGCTCACGACGCTGAGCACATCAAAAAATTACATGCACCTGTCAATTAACAGAGGCCTGGTGTGCCCATACAATAGACTATCATGTGTAGTCATGTTTTAAAAAGAGGAGGCGGATCTCTAGATACTGATTGAAAATGATCTCCAAGACGCATCACTAGATAGAAAAGTGGAAAGTGCATTTGTGATGCTTCCACTTGTGTTTGTTAAAATATCCCGAAGGAATTTACACACTGTATTAGCCTTTTCCCTTGCTTTTACTTTTTGTTTTGGTTTCTTTGCTGTGGTCTCGGTGGTTGCATTAAGACTTATACAGTGGATCTGTTTAGGAATAATTGAACAAACATTAGTCGAGGCCCACTGTATGCCAAGCAGGTGCTAGAACCTAATATGCCATTTCCTTTAGCTCTGTGACACAGTGGTTACTATTCCTGTTTCACAGTCAAAGAAAACGAGACTTGACGACCTGCTCAGGGTCACACAACTAGAGTCTACCTGACCCAGCGGTAACATGCCCTTACCCTTCCAGCCCAGCGCCTCTGACAAGGGCAGGGTTTGCCCATGCGTTTCCCCGTGTCCCCTCCTGGAATGCAGACCGTGCTGTGGCACCGCACAGAGGCGCCATGGTCTTTGAGGAGCTCTGGCTTTCTGGCTTTGAGGGGGCCTGGCCAGTCCATCCCTGCACTCCCGCAGAGGTGTGGAATGACAAGGCATTGTCACAGACATGTCAGGGAGCAGGAGTTGGCAGGTCTGTCTCTCACCTGCCCAGGAAACACACACTGTCTGCCTGCCCAGGTGGGAGAGCCGGGGCCCACCTGTTCCAGTGGCCTCTCCACCAGCAGCTGCGTTTCTGCCCCTATTCGGGGCTGCAAGGAGGAGAGAAGCTCCTCTCATCAGGACAGCCTCAGTTTCAAGACAAGCTCTGTTTTGTCTAAGACAGAAGGCCAGAATTTAGTTACTTTTATCATTTTGGGAGAGTCAACTGTTTTAATGAAAAGAGGGGACCTTGGGGCTGGTGGATCACAGATAAGGATGTGGAAAGCAGCAGCAGATGGGTGACCTTGTTCTGCTTATTAACTCCTTTCCTTCCCCTCTGCCCTTCCACAGCCCCTCCCTTGATTTCATTTTCTAGTCCAAGGTTTAAACAGCAGGAGGGGAAGGAATAATTAGCACAGCCAAACCTTGGGAAAATGCTGCTCCAGGGCAATCCACATGTGCTCAGCCGATCCACGGCCTTCAAGCAGAGCCCAGCTGGACGCTACCCAAAGCCAGGCCCACATCCACGTGGGGAAGAAGGCAGCCAGCCTGCACCCACAGGGACAGACGCTGAGGCCGTCTGCAGGGCCAGCCTCGCTGTCTGGGCCGAGGCTCTCCAGGAGCTATCGATCCAGGTGGCTCAGCAAGGAAGAGAGCTGCTAATTCTCACCAGTGCTAACTCAATCCCGTTCAACAAGCATTTATTGAGTGCCTGTTTTGGATCAAATCCCATATTAGGGCCCCATACTGGGGCTTTGAAGAGGAATAAGACCTGTCCCCACAGAAGAACCAACTTGCGATCGTTTTGGTCGACAGAGCCCAACAGGGAACCTACACAGGGCCCAGAAGGGAGTTACCAGAATAGGCTAAAAGCAGGAAACGGGCCCAAGGTCCCAAACCATAGGGGCCATTTGGCCTTCAGGGGCCCGAGATCTGCTCAGAAATAGGGAGGGGAAAGAATCAGAGCCAGCGGAGAATGTGGACAGGCCGGGAAGGTAAGACTCTATCCCATTACTCCCTAAGGCCGTTTGCATTTCTCATATGATCATCCTTTCCCCCGCCCCCAGATTATTATAGGGATACAAATATTTTGGTTACATGGATTGCTTTTGTGCCCCTTGAGTCAAAGTTATAAGTGTGCCCATCACCCAGATAGGATACATTGTACCCGTTAGATGTGATTTCACCCATCCCTTCCCCCCCCACACCAGTTTGATTTCCATTGTGTTTTACTTCCATCTGTGCACCATACTATCTCTCCTAATTTTTGGTTTGAAAATATATTTTCCTGAAATGAAAGTCATGTGACAAGGTATGTGCATGTTAATATGCTTGAAAATCTACTGCCTCTAACCAGTTCTACCTCTGACTTACACCCTGAGAAGTTTCTATAGCACACATGTCCACTACTTCTGTGCATCTAGTTGGAGGCCTGCTGTGGATGTGTAGTTTTGAGGGTTCTGTAGCTGACATACTTAAAACATGAGACAACTTCATCGTCTTATATGTAAGGAGATTATGATATGCATTAAGTGCATTTTTTTTAAAAAACAATCACATCCCCATGTAAATAATTTTTCAAGTCCTCATTGGGGGAAATCCTCGGAAATTTTCAAGTAAGAGAGTTTTATTTACTTGGTATTATTGGTTTACAATCCGTTCTACACAAGTGCTTGCACAAAAACTTTGTTTTAACTAAAATATGTATCACACACTTCTCTGTCTTTTTAAAGAGTGTGCTGAATATTCTCTTGATGATTCAGGGTATTATTAATTTAATAATGATTATACTTCAACACTGCACAATATACGCCTCCAAATGCTACTGAAATGCATTGAGCTATTTTCCTTTTCACTAACGCTGGAATTATTACGGGCTTTTAAAATTTTTTATGCTTCTTTTTTATAAATTTTTTTTTGCCTCTTTTTCTCAAGTCAGGCTATAACATTTAAGAATTTCTTTCCATATTCCAATTTATAGCACCTACTTTGCTGCTGATATTGATAATAATAATATTAATAGCTATTTATTAGTCAGTTACCACATACTTGGCATTGTGCTAAGCACTTCATGAATATTTCTTATTTAGTCCTGACAAATTCCCTATAAAGCAGTACTTGTCCATGTTTACGGATGAGGACATGGAGGCTCAGAGAGGTGGATGAACTTGCCCTTGTTCACATAGCTGGAGGCAGGAGGGGAAGCTCTGCCCTGCGAGTTTGGAGCTCATGCCGTTGACCATTCTGCTGTACCGGTCCTGCTCCAGCCAGGTCTACCCGACAATCAAAACCAGGTACACATTTCTGAGCTAAGAGCTCCGAGGCTCCGGGTGAGGATCTGTGAAGCTCTCCAATTAGATGGTAGCTTGCCCTTGGGCAGCACCCATCCTAGAATCTGTCCAGAAACATAACTTAAAGCCCCGTATTTATTTTACAGCAATCTGTGACACACTCCTGTCAGTAGGCATCATTATAACAGTTTTACAACTTTAAAAACCAAACGCCAAATGAGAATTCACAAGAACCGTGGACGCTCATGCCGACCCCAACACTCCTTTGACTCATTGTCCCAAACTGTAGGGACCACTTGGCCCTCGGAAGCCCACGATCTGCTCACATATCTTTAGGCAAATATTTGATCTCCTTTTCTTTTTCACTGTTTTTCCATTCCTTCCACACTGCTTATTGACAATGTGGGAGGCCCGACGCCAGGCGCCAGCGTCAGCTTCCTTCCCTTCCATGCGTCTGTTCTCGTGGAGTCAGAAGGGGACACGGGCTGGCCGAAGGGGATGATGTTATATCGTCGCCTCCTCGGCAACTGGCAACTCCATTCTTCTGGCTGCTCAGGCCACAGCCCTTGGCGTCATCGCCAGCTCTTCTCTCTCTTTCTCTCATATGCCACATCCGATCCATCCGTCAGGAAAGCCTGTCGGCCCTACGCCTCACACACACCCAGAATCCGAGCCCCCATCGCTCCATGGGCACCACCTGGCCCACGCGCCATCCTCACTCTGCTACATTTTGGCAAATGGCCTCCCTCCCCCGACAGACCCCCCAGTCTGTACTCCAACAACAGCCAGAGTAGCTCCTTTGAAAGTTAAGCCAGACTGCATCACCGCCCTGCTCAAAACCTTCCCAGGGCCCCCAGTTCACGCAAAACAAAAGCCGAAGTTCTTGTGAAGGCCCGCCCCCACCCACCCCATCATCTGCTCCTTTCCAGCCACTCTAGGGCACCAGCTGGTGACAGTCGTGTATGTATGTCTCCTGAGTTCAGTTTTTGTTTTCGTTTTCTTAATGTCAAGCTTTTTCCCTGCAAATGAGCACTGAGATACTGCACAGAGCTTCCTGGCGGCCCTTGGAAGCCCCGGCAGTGACCGGCAAAGGGGTCTGGCACTTGGCTTCTCCCTGCCACCTGCACGGCCCCCGGCTCGGCCCTGGGCTGCTCCCTGCACGCAGCAGGTGTGCCAGCCGCCAGGGCCCGCCCCTCCCCGAAGGCCACAGCAAACACTGGTGGCGACAGTAAGGACGTTTTCTTTTTCTGTTTGCTGTGGGTGGCAGGATGCCCAGGACGGCCCAGTGCTGGCATTTTGGGGAGAAATTCCGGACTGAAGAGACACCTAGAGAAAAAGGGAGGCATGAGACCCCTGCAGGTTTCAACAGTGGCCGACAGAAGCAGGCTGGAAACAGGCAGGGCAACAGGAGCACCGAGGGCTGGCTCAGGCCAAAGCAAAGCCGGATGAGAGAACGTCTGCCCTAATCAGGGCCGGGCGTCTGGCGCAGGGCTCCTTCACAGGCCAGCCTGCTGCTGCCTCAGTCACCCAACGAGGGGCCAATACCTGGGTGCCAGGCAGCTTCCGCCCACCAAGGCCAAGCTCCTGCCCCTGTCTGCCTACTTCGCAACCACCGGGGCTAAGGAGGGGCTGGTCAGCGGCCAGACCAGGTCTTCCCAAGAATGGAGCTCAGCCCCGTCGCGCAGCACTCTGCACACAGTAGGCGCCCCATACGTGCCTGTCCCGCAGAGTCCGTCGCTTGCTGCCTGCCTGCTCCAACCCCCTTTTCTTTTGAGTTGGGACCCAGGAGACCCACCCCGTCTGTTTTCTCAGGTCCCATTCCTCTGGCTGCACAAACGACCACTTCCCCTTCTTGCCTTCTTGTCTTTTTGGAGGGACGAAGGGGCCCAGCTCCCAGAAACACTGTCTCCTGGAGTCAGGAGAATTCCTGGAATGGGCAGGGACGCCGCCTGAAACGGAGAAAGGAGAAGGCTAGGTGAAGGCAGAGGGGGGCAAGGCCAGATCAAAGGGAGCCTGGACAGGGTCAGGCATGAGGACCGCCAGCAGGGAGATAAATGAGGCCCCTGAGGGGTCAGCAGGGGGACAGGCGTGCCTGCTCGCGGATGGGTGACAATGCAGGCGCGCAGGCGTGGACAGACGCTCCTGGCAGGGACACAACAGATAGAAAAGATAAGAGGAGGTGTAAATTAATGGAGGAAAGGACCAGCCAGAGATAAGGGCATCTCCTGGCAATTAAAAACCTATAGCCTTGCCATCTTCAAGGGTGGTGGTGCCCCAGTCTGTCCTGGTCCCAGGTGGGGTGGGAAGTAGGGCCCAGGATGGGGCAGAAATGGAGCCAGTTAATTATTAGCTCCCAGCGAGGAGCTGACTCACCCTGGTCCCCAGGCAGGAGGAGTGCCTGAGCCAAAGTCACCCAGATGAGGTAAGTGACCCGCCCAGCTCAGGAAGAGCCAGCGGTAACCTTGGGCTTCCGATAGGGATCTTCGCTTCTTAGGCTGGCCAGAGTAGGCCATTTTCACATTTTCAGGTTTTTGTTGCTGGTTGTTGGTGGTGCTAATTGTGGCGGTTGTTTCGAATTTTGGTTCTAAAATTCTAAGCTCTTTCTCAAATACTTATTGTACTTGAACTTGACCTTTTAGTCCCACATCCAAAAAGGGTGTTTGATGGCATTTTCTAGCAAGGTTCATCTGCCTACTTTCAGAGCTCATTAAATAGCCAGTGGTAAAGACAATAGATTCTAGGGCCAGGCTGCCTGGGGGCATGTCGTGCCTTGTCCCTCTGCTTCCTGTGTGACTTAGGGCAAGATGCTTGACCTCTCATCAGGTGGTTGTGTGTACCTAGCTCATAATAAGGGCTCGACAAGTACTAGCTATTATTATTATTAATTATCATCACATCATCATTTTAACTATTGTCACCTTTCCCCACAACCTGGGAGCAATGCCCTGAAATAAGCATAGATCTCTTTTCAAAAATCCCATTTCCTGTCTAAGAACTTCAGAGAGCTCCCATTCCCTCAGCACGGATGCGTGTGGCCTTCTCCTGAGACAGCCGTTTCAGAGTGTGGTAGCGCCAGTGTTAGCCGCGGGCGCTGGGGGAGGCGACGCCAGGCTCACCTGCGTGCTGTCTGTAAATCCCTGCATTCTTCCCCACTCCTCACATCCAGTCCAGCACAGATCCTGCCTAGACGACTCCGAAGTAAATCCAGGCTCCATCCGTTTCTCTTCTTCTCCACTGCCGTGCCCCCACGCCGTCAAAGCCACCATCATCTCCCGCCTGAACTGCTGAAAGAGCCCCCGACTGTCCCCCCGGCTGCGACATTGACTCTCACCTCCACCGCCCAGCGTGCTTTACACGCAGCATGTACGGTGACACTTTAAAAACTGTGACTGCAGAAACTATGTCGCTCTCCTGCTTAAACCCCACCACCCATGCCAGAGGCTCCCCACTGCACTTCAGACAAAATCTCAAGTTCTTAGCGGCTGGAAAGTCCTGTGTGCCTGGGCCCCTGCCCGCCTCCACAATCTCATCCGGAGCTGTGCTCCTCCTTGTCCACTACACTCCAGCCTCACCGGCTTCCTTTCAGTTCTTCAAACAGCCCTTCTTCCTCTTCAAAGGGTCAACTCCTTTTCAAGTCTGAGTGCCAATGGCATTTCTTCAGAGAGGCCTGCCCTGGCCGCCCTGCCTGAACACCTCCCAGCCCGTCCCTCCTTACTCTCTTTCACGTCATTTGCTTCCTAGTGTTAGTTTCTGTAGTCAGATATTTATTTGTTTGTTAATTTGGTTTTGGGGGGTTTTTATTTGTTTTTGTCTCTGCCATCATGCTTCACCAATGTGAAGACAGAGGCTTTGTACTGACACTGAAGAACCGTGGAATATAAATACTTTGATCTCCACCATTTGAGACCCTGGAGGGAAGGCAGGGAAAGGAGGGAGGTGGAGGGAGCAGTCCAGAGATTTTAAAAATTGGACTCCAAGGTGGCAGAGTAAAGACAGTTCCATTTGCTTCTCTTCTCAAAATATTATCAAGAAATAAATAAAATCCCAAAACAAAGAAAACAAGGAATTAACACAGAATTAGAATTTCAGTGAAACTAAAAGATCTGAAGCCCTCCTCCCTCAAAATATAGGAAGAATAAAAGCTGATGGAGAAATGGTAAGTGACTCAGCACAAAGGAGGAAAATCAACCGAAATATCTGTAGGGTATGATATATGCGATGGGAAGCAATGGATTTATTATGCAAAATCCCAGAAATGCTCGAGTATTGGAAGCAGCAATTAATGCAGAAGGTAGGTGTAAAAGAGTGGTGATAGAAACAGAGGTATTGTTTGAAAGTTTGTGTAAGAAGCAGCCAGGTCCCCACTCTGCACTGCAGTCAGGCAAACACCCCTCACCATTGTCTTTCCTCTACTCTGTAATTCTGCAGAATGAATCTAGAAATTTGTTCCCTGGTGAAACTAAATAAAAGAGGCTCTATCCAGGAAGTTCTACTTCCAAATACAAGAAATTCCAGCAAAAGATAAAAAAGATAATGGGTGAGAGGAAATTATTAAAGAAATAATACAAGAAGATCTGAAGGACACGAATCTCTGGATTGAAAAATCCATTGCCAAGCACACAGAATGAAGAAAGATCCACGTCAAGACAAATCATCATCAAATTTCACAAATAAATGAATAAAAGATTCTAAAACCTTTTAGAGAGAAAATACAGGAATATTTAAGGGATCATGTGCGAAAATAGAATGAAAATTTTGAATAGCATCATTGGATGCTAGAGGATAAGTAATATCCTTAAAATTCTGAGTATAAATTATTTTCTACCTGGAATTTTATAGACAGCCAACCATTAACCAAATGTGAGAGTAATATAAAGACATATTTTAGATGTTTAAAGACACTTTCAAAAATGTACTTCCTATGCACCCCTCCTCAGGAAGGTACTGGAGTATTTGTTCCACAAAAATGAAGAAGTAAATCAAAAGAGAGTGAGACATGGACCCAGCAAGCAGGGAATACAGCAGAGAGGGGCAGGAAGGAAAATCTCAGGATCTAAGATTCTCAGGACGGGAGTACTGACATCATCTACAAAACCATGGGCCATTCAAATTGGAGCAGAAAGTCAAAGCCTCTAGTAGAAAAC